>CAUYQG010057668.1:0-30672 GCA_963574415.1 Tarsius wallacei
CGCGCCTGTAATTCCAGCTACTTGGAAGGCTGAGGCGGAAGGATCGCTGGAGCCCAGCAGGTCGAGGCTGCGGTGGCCGGGAGCGGCCACTGCACTCCAGTCTGGGTGACAGAGTGAGACTCCAACTTACAAAAAAAAAAAAAAGTTACAATTACCTCCAATAATTTGAGGCTGTTTACTTTGCAGTTGGTTACAGTCTTTTACTTATTTTGGAAGTTTTAGTTTACAAGGCTTAGTTAAACATTATACATAATTTTAATACAAAGACATGAAAGAGAGTAGTTGTAATCTAAAGACCAAGAAAACAGATACATTCCTGGATGTTAGGAGACTTTCAAGTGTGCTTCACCCTTCAGAATGTTACAGACTGAAAAGAGGCCATTTTGGTTTAATAGAACAGTTATTTAGAAAAGACTTGAAAACTTGTATTGGAAAAGTTTCTTTGTAGCTGAGTTGGGCTAAACATAGAAGCCGCTTGAAGTGAATATCTTTCCTTCTCCACTTTACTGCCCTTGGGTCTAGTAGCTGTTGCTGGTGCTGAAGGGATCACAGCCATCTGCACTGAACCCCCTGATAAGCAAAAGATGCAAAAACAAACAAAACTGCGTATCCCTGGGGAAGTCTCCGCCAGACCTATGTAAGACGTGGTCTCTGCTGAAACTCCCTAATACACAAGAAATTTTGACAAGTACAGAAATGGCATCTTAACTGAAGTGGTAGTGGTTACAGTTACATACACCCATACAAAACCTACATAAAATGTAGTTTTTAAAACTTATAGAAATGTACATAAGAAAGAGTGCGTTTTGCTCTGTGTGAACTTTGAAAATCTAAGGTTCCAAAAAGGTATAAAGTATTGATACACATAACACAGATGAATCTGAAAAATTATGCTCCATTAAGGAAATCAGACAAAAACAATACACGCTGGATGATTCCGTGTACATAAAGTTCTAGAAAATGCAAACTAATCTGTACTGACGGAAAGCAGATCAATGGTTGCTAGAGAGGTAGAAGGGGGCAAGGAGAAGCAGGAGAGAGGCATTTCAGAAAGGAACAAGGAAACTTTGGGAAGTGATGGGTCTGTTATTTATTTATTTATTTATTTTTTGAGTTGGAGTCTCACTCCGTCACCCAGACTGGAGTGCAGTGGCCGCTCCTGGCCACCGCAGCCTCGACCTGCTGGGCTCCGGCGATCCTTCCGCCTCAGCCTTCCGAGTAGCTGGAACTACAGGTGCGTGCTACCACGCCCGGCTAATTTTTTTTGATTTGTTTTAGAGATGAGGTCTCGCCATGTTGCCCAGGTGGGTCTTGAACCCACGGGCTCAGGCAATCCACTCACCTCAGCCTCCCAAGGTGCGGGATTACAGGCTGAGCCACCGAGCCCAGCTCTGTTTGTTATTTTGATTGTGATGATGATTTTTCTGGTTTTCACAACTGTTAAAAATTATTGATTGTACATTTTGGAAATACATGTTTCTTATTTGTTAATTATTCTTCAGTAAAGCTATTAAAATAAAATTTAAATTTAACAAAGATATACAAGATACAAAAATACAATTAGAAAGCTTAACAGACATATAGAATAAGGGATGGAATAATTAAAGAATATGCATTTCCTTTTTGAGTCGGAATCTCACGCTGTTGTCCAGGCTGGAGTATAGTGGCACATTCATGGCCACCACAGCCTTGACCTCCTGGGCTCACATAATCCTTTCATCTCCGCCTTCCAAGTAGCTGGAGCCATTGGCACGTGTCACCATGTCCAGCTAATTTTTTAAAATTTATTGTAGAGACGAGGTTTTGCCAAGTTCCCAGGCTGGTCTTGAACCCCTGGGTTCAGGCAATCCTCTTGCTTCTGCCTCCCAAGGTGCTGGGATTACAGGTGTGAGCCACTGTGTCTGGCCAAGAATATGCATTCTTTTTAAGAACATGTGGCTATCATTATGCAAATTCAATATTTTTCTCATTTACAAATTCTGGCTATGATCTTAAAATTTTAAAGGTATCAAGTATCTACTAATACTCAGTTTTTCAGATGTTTTATTTACTGGAAATAAGATTACTCAAATGTATATATTTTTAATCTGGCTCTTATGTGGAAATATATTTAATATACTTTTAATTTTTATTTCATTTTGTTTCTCAGTGTAAATATCTAATATACTTTTTTTTTTTTTTTTGCATCAGAGTCTCACTCTGTTGCCCAGGCTGGAGTGCAGTGGCACGCTCATGGCCACTGCAGTCTTGACCTTCTGGGCTCAGATGATCCTTCTACCTCAACCTTCCAAGTAGCTGGAACCACAGGTGCATGCCACCATACCTGGCTAATTTTTTATTTATTGTGGAGACGAGGTCTCACCAAGTTGCCCAGGCTGGTCTCGAACCCCTGAACTTAGGTAATCCTCTAGCCTCGGCCTCCCAAAGTGCCTAGATTATAGGCTTGAGCCACCGTGCCTGGCCCTAATATACTTTTTATGTAGTTATTAGATCATAAGATTTTTTCCCTCCAGCTTTGTTGGTGTATATTTACAACTTGATGATTTGCTGTATGTTTACATTTTAAAATGATCACCATACTCAAACTAATTAATATCCATCATACATTTAAGATCATTTTAAAAATTTTAAAATAAAAGAAGTCAGATGTAAAAATCTACATTTTTCATGATTTCATTTACAATCTATTCTGGAAAAGGCAAAGCTATAGGAGTGGAAAACAAGCCAGTGTCCTTTAAGGGCTAAGAGTGAGGAAAATATTTGATTATAAAGGAATACCACAAAGAATTGTTGAGGGTATGGAAATGGCATCTTTTACTTTTTGATGATAAGAACACTTAAGATACACTCTTTTAGCAAGTGCAAGTACAATAGTCTCCTATTTTCGTGATTTTGCTTTCCAAAGCTTCAGTTACCTGTGGTCAACCTGGGTCCAAAAATGTGAGGCAGTACAATAGGATGTTTTGAGAGAGAGAGAGAGACAGAGAGAGAGACAGAGAGAGAGAGAGAGAGAGAGAGAGAACGTTCACCTAACTTTTATTGTATTATATTGGCATTATATTATTATATTGGCATAGTTGTTCTATTTTATTGGTAGCTCCTGTTGTTAATCTCTTATGGTGCCTAATTTATAACTTAAACTTTATAAGTATGTATGTATAGGAAAAAATAGTATATTGTATGCAAGGTTCGGTACTGTGTACGGTTTCAGGCATCTGCTAGAGGTCTTGTATTATATCCCCTGCAGATAAAGGGAGGACTGACCTATATGATACAGTAGGATTAATTATAGCATTCATGCTGTCCATCAGAAATCCAGAACTCATTCATCTTGCATAGCTGAAGGTTTGTACCCTTTAACCAACAACTTCTCACTCTTCCCTCCCCTCTTTCCTGGCCCCCTAAAATTCTATGAGTTTGACCACTTTAGATTCCACATATAAGTGAGGTCATGAGTGTTTGTCTTTCTGTGCCTAACTTCTTTCTTTCCTTTTTTTTTTTTTTTTTTTGAGTTGGAGTCTCACTCCATGCCCAGGCTGGAGTGTAGTGCCACGCTCATGGCCACCCCAGTGTTGACTTCCACCCCAGCCTTCCAAGTAGCCGGAACTACAGGCGCACACTACCACGCCTGGCTAATTTTTTTGATTTATGGTAGAGAGGTCTCGCCAACTTGCCTAGGTGGGTCTCGAACCCGCGGGCTCAGGCAATTCACTCACCTCAGCCTCCCAAAGCGTGGGATTGCAGGCTGAGCCACTGAGCCCGGCTTATTTTTGTCTTTTTAATAATAGTTATTCTACCTGGAGTGAGATGATGTCTCATTGTGGTTTTGATTTGCATCTTTCTAATGATTAGTGACATTGAACATTTAAAACATACCTGCTGGCTATTTGTATGTCATGTTTTGAGAGATGTTTATTCAGCTCATTTGCTCACTTAAAAATCAGATCTTTTTTACTGTTAAATTGTTTGAGTTCCTTGTGTATTCTAGATATCAATCCCTTGTTGAATGAAGAGTTCGCAAGTATTTTTTTCATTCTGCAGGTTGTCTTTTCACTCTATTGATTGTTTCCTTAGCTGTGCAGAAGCTTTTAAACTTGATATAATTCCATTTGTCTACATTTTCTTTTGTTGCCTGTGATCTTGAAGTCTTTTTCATAAACTCTTTGCCAGGACCAATATCCTGAAGCGTTTTCCCTATGTTTTCTTCTAGTAGTTTCATTTCTATTCACTTTGAGTTGATTTTTAAAATATGGTGAGAAATAGGCATCCAGTTCCATTTTTTTGGCATATGTCCAACTTTCCAAACACCATTTATTTAAGCTTTCAGCTTTTCCCTGTTAAATATGGTGTTGAATATATAGCCTGTGTCGTGTCATTTCTGGCCATTCCTTCTATACCCAGATTGTGAAGAGTTTTTATCTTGAAAGAATGTTTAATTTTATCAAATGCTTTTTCTGTATCAACTAGGATGATCATACAGTTTTTGTCCTTCATTCTGTCGATGTGATGTGTCACACTGATTTGTGTATTATGACCCATCCTTGCATCCCTGGGATACAACCCACTTGATCATGGTGAATGATAATTTTAATGTGCTGTTGGATTCCCAGTGTTGCTAGTATTTTGCTGAGGATTTCTGCATTCATGTTTATAAGGGATAATTGGCCTGTAGTTTTTGTTGTTGTTCTTGTATTCCTCTCTGATTTTGGTGTCAAGTAACGCTGGCCTTGAAGAATGAGGTTGGAAGAACTCTCTCCTTTTCAATTTTCTAGAAGAGTTTGAGAAGAATTGGTAGTAGTTTTTTTGTGTGTTTGTTTGTTTTTAATGTTTGGCAGAAATCTGCAATGAAGACATTGGGGCCTGGGCTTTTCTTTGATGGGAGGTTTTTTATTACAGATTCAATCTTATTACTCATAATTGGGCTGTTCAGGCTTTCTAATTCTTCTTGGTTCAATCTTGGTAGGTTATGGTGTCCAGCAATTTTATTCATTTTTGCTAGGTTTATAGTTTCTAATTATCCTTTGTATTTGTGTGGTATCAGCTGTTATGTCTCCGTTTTCATTTCTGATTTATTAGGTTATCTTTTCAAAATTCCAACTCTTTGTTTTATAGATCTTTTGTATGTTTTTAAGTCCCAATTTCATTTCATTTATTTCTGCTCTGATCTTCATTATTTCTTTCCTCCTACTAATTTTTGGTTTGGATTATACTTGCTCTTCTAGTCCTTGAGATGCATTGTTTGGTTTTATTTGAAATATTCGTAGGTGTTTAGTCCTTGAGATGCATTGTTTGGTTTTATTTGAAATATTCGTAGGTGTTTATTACTACCAACATCCTTCTTGATACTGTGTTTGTTGTATCCCATAGGTTTTGGTATGTAGCATTTCTAGTTTTATTTGTTTCCATTTTTTTCTGAGTTAGAGTCTCACTCTGTCTCCCAGGCTGGAGTGCAGTGGCATGATCACAGCTCACTGTAGCCTCGACCTCCTGGGCTCAGGTGGTCCTTCCATCTCAGCCTCCTGAGTAGCTGGAACTATGTATATGAGCTACCATGCTGGTCTTGAATTCCTCGGCTCAAGTCATCCTCCTTCCAAAGTGCTGGAATTATAGGCATGAGGCACTGCTCCTGGCTGTTTAACATTTTTTAAAAATTTCTTTCTTAATTTTTAAATTCACCTGTTGGCCATTCTGGAGCATGTTGCTTAGTTTCCTTGTGTTTGTATAACTTAGAAAGTTCTTGATATTGTTTTTTAGTTTTATTGTGGTCAGAAATGATACTAGATATGATTTAAATTTAAATTTAAATTATATGACTAGCTTTGTGTTTGGTTTCTTCTTCTTTTTCTAATTCCTTGAGGTGTGATGTTAGGTTGTCAATATGTGACCTTTCAGTCTTATTAATGTAGGCCTTAACTGCTATAAATTTTCTTCTGAGCATAGCTTTAACTGTGTTCCAGAGGATTTGTCTAATTGTCATTCATTTTGAGAAATTTTAAAATTTCTATCTTAATTTCATTGCTGACTCAAAGATCATTCAGGAGCAAATTGTTTAACTTTGGTTTTGTGAGTTCTTCTTGGAGTTAATTTCTAGTTTTATTCAACTGTGACCTGAGAAGTTTCTTAATATAATTTGGATTTTAAAAAATTTATTAAAACTTGATTTGTGGCCTATCATCTGGTCAATCTTGGAGAATGTTCCATGTGCTGATGAGAAAAATGTATATGCTATAGTTTTGGGGTGGAATGTCGTGTTAGTTCCTTTTGTTCTAGGCTCCAATTTAACTCCAGTGTTTTTTTTGTTGGCTTTCTGTCTTTATGGTCTTTCTATTGCAGTCAGTAGAGTGTTGAAATATCTCTCCCACTATTATTGTATGTCTATCTCTTTTTAAATGTCTAGTAGAATTTGTTTTATAAAGCTGTGGGCTCCTGGTTTTAGGTGCATATATATTTAAAATTGTTATGTCCTCTTGTTGGATTGATCTTTTTATCATTATATAATAACTATCCTTGTCTTTTTTTTTTTTTTTACTGTTGTTAATTTAAAGTCTATTTTATCTTATATGAGACTGGCTGCTCCTGCTCATTTTTGATTTCCATTTCCATTTTTTTCCCACTCTAAGTGGGTCTCTTGAAGACAGCAGATATTTAGATTTTTAAAAAACACATTCTTCCAGTCTATATCTTTTTAGTGGGAGCATTGAGATCATTTACATTCAGGGTTAATAGTGATATATAAGGTACTATTCCACTCATCATGCTTGTTATCTCGTTGCTTTATTTATTTATTTTCTTTAATTTGTTAGTGTTTTATAAGCCCTGTGAACTTTATGATTTCCAGTGTTTGCCTACTGGTGTATTTCAACCCTTTTTTTCTTCAGTATTTAGAACTCTTTTGAATATTTCTTATAGAGCCAGTCTGGTGGAGATAAATTTCCTCAGTATTTGCTTGTCTGAGAAAGACTTCATTCCTCCTTCATTTGTGATACTTAGTTTCGTGGTATACAAAATCCTTGGTTGACAGTTATTCTTTTTTGAGGAGATTGAAGATGGGGCCCCCAACCCCTTCTGCCTTATAGGGTTTCTTCTAAGAAGTCTGCTGTTAGTATCATAGTTTTACCTTTGGAAGTTATTCGATACTTTTGTCTCACTGCTCTTAAAAATTTTCCCTCCCATTAACTTTGCTTTACCAGATGATTATATGCCTTGGGTATTTCCCTTTTGCAATAAATCTTCTGGGGGTTCTTTGAGCTTCTTGTATCTGAATGTTTAAATCTCTGGTAAGGTCAGGGAAGATTTTTCTCAAACAGGTTTTTGAAACCTGTTTTTTTTTTTTTTTCTTTTTCATCAGAAGAGATTCTTATGTTTGAACATTTTACATAATCCCACATTTCTTGGAGACTTTGTTCCATTGTCTTTATGTTTGTTGGATTGGATTAATTTGAAAGCCTTTTCTTCAAGTTTTGAGATCCTTTCTTCTACTTGTTCTAGTCTACTGCTAAAACTTTCCACTGCATTTTGTATTTCCCCAAATGATTTTTTCATTTCCAGAATTTCAGTCTGTGTGTGTGTGTGTGTGTGTGTGTGTGTGTGTGTGTGGAGAATTTTTCATTCATGTCTTGAGTAGTTACAAAATTTATTTATGTTGTTTTTCAACTTTCTACTGAATGTCACTGAGCAATTTGTTAATCAACCTTTTAAGTTCTATCTCTGGAATTTAAAAACTTTCATTTTAATTAGGGTCCACTGCTGAAGGGTTAGTGGTATTCTTTTGGGGGTGTTGAAGAATTCTGTTTTTTCATATTGTCAAATTACTTTTCTGGTTCCTTTTCACTCAGGCAGACTATTTATTCTTACTTGAGCTTGGCAAGGGGCTGACATAGGTACTGAAGTGTTCCCTTGGTTATAGATAGCCTCGGTGTGGTGAGTTTCTCAGTTGCCAGCTGTGGTGGTCCTGTGCTGGGTACCTGTACAGGCTCAAGACATCCTGTGTGGCCAGGGTGGCTTGGGTAGTGGTGTTAGCTGGAATCTGAGATCAGCCCTTCCCTAAAGCTGAGGTACTATCTTGGATGTCATGGGCTGTGCTGTTGACTTGGCCAAGAGGTGGCACTCATGGGAGAGAGCCAACTATGATGCTGGCTGTGGGCTTTCTGCTTGGAGTGTATTGCTCCAAGAGAGTGCCCAACCAACCTAGATGGTGAATAGGAATGTGGGGATTACCCAAATTATCTGTCTGTTTTGAGCCTTTGAGGGTAGGTGTGTAGGTATCCAAGTGGTGAGATCTGTAGGTGTCCAAGTTGTTGATGCGGGTTACTGGAATCCTTTGATTACCTCCTAGCTGTAGGTAATTCTGGTTCTGGTTGGTGGGTAGGATGGTGAGTGTCTGGCATTTCCTTTCATTGTCCATGTGGCTATCCTGAGTTTCTGTGTTCACCAAGGTTTCTATTACTCTTCTAATACACTTCAGGGCTCTCCCTTAGTTATTTGCTTTACAGCATAGTTGTTTATTTACTATTCTGACTGTCTTTGTGAGGGGAGATGAGTATTAGGGACTTCTCAACTGCCCTGCTGCTGACATCACTCATGTAGTTTTTTTTCCCTTTATTTTCTTGTGGTGTCTTTTGTGTGACTTTCGTCTCAATCAGGGTGATACCGACCTTATAAAGTGAGTTTGGAAGTACTTCCTCTAGTTCTATTTTTTTGGAATAGTTTAAGGAGGATTGGCATTAATTCTTTGTGAATGTTTGGTAGGATTCACTTGAGAAGCTATCCTTGGGCTTTTCTTTGTTGGGAGGATTTCATTGCTGTGTCAATCTCCCTTATTTCTTGTTGGTCTCTTCAGGCTTATGATCTCTTGGAGAGTTACATTTTTCTAGCAACTTACTCTTTTTTTTTTTTTTAGAAAGAAAAATTTATTTAAAAGTAAGTTAGAGAGAGAAAGAGAAGAAAGAAAGAAGATTCACCTCCCCAAGGTGGGGGAGGGGGGCCAAAGCCAGGAAGCATGGCGACAACCATAGCTCAAAGAGCACATGGCTACACCAGAGTCTAGCAAGGCAATGGCCAACTTATTCTTTTTTAAGTTTATTTAATTTGTTAGCATATAAGTGTTTACAATAGTCATTTATGATTTCTGAGGCATGCACTGTGACATCTCCTTTTTCATTTCTGATTTTACTTATTTCAGTCTTCTCTCCTTTTTTCTCAGTCTAGGTGTTTGCCAATTTTGTACTTTCAAAAAATCAACTCTCAGTTTTGTTGAATTTTTTTCTGTTGTTTCTTCCAGTCTCTATTTGATTTACTTCTGCTCTAATCTTTGTTAGTTATTTCCTTCTACTATCTTTGGGCTTAGTTTATTCTTTTTTCCTACTTCCTGAACTAATAAAGTTAGGTTGTCTATTGGCAGTATTTCTTTTTTTTTTTTTTTTTTTTGAGTTGGCGTCTCACTCCGTTGCCCAGACTGGAGTGCAGTGGCCACTTCTGGCCACCGCAGCCTCGACCTGCTGGGCTCTGGCGATCCTTCCGCCTCAGCCTTCCGAGTAGCCAGAACTACAGGCGTGCGCTACCACGCCCGGCTAATTTTTTTTTTGATTTATTGTAGAGATGAGGTTTCGCCTGCCCAGGTGGCTCTCGAACCCGCAGGCTCAGGCAATCCACTCACCTCAGCCTCCCAAGGCGCGGGATTACAGGCTGAGCCACCGAGCCCGGCTAGTATTTCTTTTTTTAATGAGACATTTATTACTATAAACACTGCCTCTTAGTAATTCTTTTGCTGTGCCTCACAAATATTGGTGTGTTGTGTTTTTGTTTTCATTTGTCCTGAGATATTGTAAAATTATTTTTGATTTCCTCTTTGACTCAATGATTGTTGAAGGATGGTTTGTTTAGTTTCCATGTATTTGTGAATTTTCCTGTTTTCTTGCTATGTCTGATTTCTAGTTTTACGCCATTGCAGCTGATACTTGATATGATTTCAATCTTCTCAAATTTGTTAAGACTTATGTGACCTAACACGTGATCTCTCCTAGGGAATATTCTGCACGTACTTGAGAATAATGTATATTCTTCTGCTGTTGAGAGGAAAGTTCTGTATGTATCTGTTAGGTCCATTTGGGCTATGGTTATGTTCAAGTTCATTGCTTTGTTTTAGATTTTTATGTCTGGATAGTTTATGTAATATTACATATGACATATGGAAATCTACTATTATTGTATTGCTGTCAGTTTCTCCTTTCCAATCTGTCAATATTTACTCTATATACTTAGGTAATATGGTGTTGGGTGCATATACATTTACAGTTGTTATATCTTCCTGCTGATCTTACTGTTTTATTATTACATAATGATCTTTATGTCTAGAGACAATGTTGGAGTAAAAATTTATTATGTGTGATATCACTGTAGCCACTCTTGCTTTCTTTTGATTACCATTTGCATGGAATATCTTTTTCCATCCTTCACTTTCAGCCTATGTGTGTTCTTTATCTAAAATGAGTTTCTTGTACACAGTGTATTGAGGGATTTTAGTTTTACATTCTTCAGCCATTCTATAAGTTTTTATTTGGAGATTAGTCCATTTACACTTAATATAATCATTGCTAAGAAAGGATTTATTATTGTCATTTTGTTAACTTTTTTGTGACAATTTTTAACAGCTTTATTGAGGTATATTTTACATGCCATAAAATTCACTCATTTTAAGTGTACAAATCAATTATTTTTAGTACATTTATAAAATTATGCAACTACCATCGCAATCTAATCTTAGAACATTTCTCTAAACCCCAAAAGATAATTTATTGGTTGGGCTTGATGGCTCAGCCTGTAATCCCAGCACTTTGGGGGGCTGAGTCGAGCAAATTGCCTGAGCCCACGGATTCGAGATCAGCCCAGGCAACTTGGTGAGACCTTGTCTCTACAATACATCAAAAGTTAGCCAGGTGTGGTAGAGTGCGCCTGTAACAGTTCCAGCTACTTAGAAGGCTGAGGCAGAAGGATCGCCAGAGCCCAGCAGGTCAACGCTGTGGTGGCTGTGAGTGTGCCACAGCACTCCAGCCTGGGTGGTGACAGAGTGAGACTCCAACTCAAAGAAAAAAAAAAGATAATTTATTCTGTAAGCAATCATTTTCATAATAGTGTAATTTTCATTTTCAAAAATACGATGAGAGTATTCAGAATTTTCATTACTGTAAAAACCTAGGGGTTTGGAATATAATAAAAATAGCAGAGACAAATAAATTTTTTGAGCACCTAGTTAAGTTCATACATGAGTTGAGAGCAGCCTGTATATTCATGGTACTTAAAACAGTTTAAGGCACATAATGGGCACATAAATACTTGTTAAAGTTGTGTTGAGTTAAAACGTTGTGTTTCATGGATGGAATTAAAATACTTTCTGTTAATCCAAGAATAAAGTCTCATTCTTTATAATCTTGTTGGCACAAATTCAGTATGTAAGGACTGATCATCTCAGTCTTCTTTTTGTTAACTTTTCTGTTTGTCTTGTAGTTCCTTGTTCTTCTTTTCCTCTCTTTGTCTTCCATTGTGTTTCTTTTTTTTATTGATAAACTTTTATTCTTTTCTCTTTTTATTTTCTATAGGTGTGATTTCTACAGGTGAGTCTTTCCAGTACAGCATTTGGTCATGTTGGTACCATGAATTCTGTGTGGGAGATCAGTACCAAAATGGAAGTTTTTGTATAGCACTTGTGCTACTTGAGGAAAGAACACCTTAGTGTAGTTGTTGGTTTGGTGCTTCCCCAACATAGGCATCAGCATCAGGTTAGTTTCGGAGGCTAGTCTGGTCAGAATTTTATCAAAAGGCAGGCAGGTATCTATGACCGTGACAGGGTGTGGGAGGGCTAGCAGACAAATAGACAAACATGGTAAGACGGGGGCCACTCTGAGAAGGAGAAACAGGCAGCTGTGGGAGAATTATGGAAGAGTGGAGATCCCAAGGCTGAGCAGCTCCTGGGAACAGCAGATAGTGGTGAGGAGGATGAGATGCGGTAGGGGGAGACAGAGCAGCGTGGCGATATGCCTCAACACCTTGAGCCCACCAGCCTTTCCCTCACCAAGCTGGATGCTCAGGACAAGGGCAAACATTTTAGTGCATTTGGCAAGTGTCCGCTTTGTGACAGGGAAGGTTGTGGACGCTCGTGCTCGTGTTTGAGCAAACCGGTCCATAGTGAGCTTGTGTACATCTTCAGACACAGCCTCCAGCCTTCCCTCAGTGTGGCTCAGGGTGAAGAGGACAGGGCTGCCAGGAACCAGAGGAGGCTTTGAGCATGGTTTTATAACGAGGGCTTGGAGCCAGGTGAGAGCAGCTCTGGGTCTGGCCTTGCCTTCCTCTCTTGGACAATCAGTGGAGGTAAGTGGACACTCTTCTCCTGCATATGCTTGTTGTGCAGAGCCCTCATACAGGCTGGAACCAGGGAATTCTGTGGTTTCTTATGCACAGAATTATTTATTTTTACCACTCCCTGCATGATGCCTGGTCCTTCCTGCTGAGGCTTGTCACAGTCACACTCAACCTAGATTTTCTGGGGATGCTTTCAGTTGCAAGTAACAGTAAGCATAACTAATGGTGGCTCAAGGCATTAGGGATTTTTTTCCTCACATATCCAGAAGTTCAGACTCCCTAATTTTCTTCCTGTTTTTATGAATTTAAGGGCCTTCAATTTTCTGGCCTGGCTGACATTTCTTTGGCATCATAATCTCTGCAGAATCCTGTTTGGGCTGTCAGAGCAGCAAAGGACTCTTCTGTTATAACATGGGGGTGAGGGCGAGGGGTGAATCCTATAAATGCTCACTTGTTAATTCTTCCGGAATCACACATACACTTCCCTGTTTTAAGGCGCTGTGTCTGAGGTTGTGTGCATTCCTGCGTGTGTGTGGTTGCTTGTGTGCAGAGTCCTGGTCTTCTCCTCTTACAATGGGGACTTATGACTCCTAAGAGCATTTTATCCAGTTGACAGAGAGGCAGTCTGCAACATCACTGAGTGTGGGAATACTTTCTGAATTGATCTTTGATCTCCAACACGTCCATGTTTCCCTGCTTGGCATTTCAGTGGCCCGCTCCTTTCATCACTAAATTTTTTATTTGTTCCCCCTGCGTCTCAGTCTCGGTGAATGTCTCCAGTTTCTAGTGAAAATCTGATGTAACAGTGAAACCTCCATGTGCTGAAAAGTGCACTCCGCCCCTCAAGACTTGTGGAGGCACCAGGAAATCCTCATCTTTGCCATCAGCTCAGCTGGAAGATCACCAACCTCCATAAACTGCTTGGGATTAAAGCAGAAAGGTAAATGTCAGGCCTGGTTGGTTTCTAGGCCTCCAGCAACGCTCAACCCAGCGGCTGGCCACTCCACACCAGCCAGACACTTCGCCTCATGCTCCAGTCCCTCTTCTCTGCACAGGGGCTGGTAGTCTCTGCACTCAATTGATGCTACTCAAGCGGAAGGACTCAGGTGTTACCCAGTAAGCAGGGAAATACTTGTCCTGTCCACTACCACTGACCTTTCTCTCTGTGCAGAAAGGAGTTTTTCTCGTTTCTCAAGCTTTGTCACATTGATGGATGCCAGGTAAAAATGAGCACACAGCCTGTAATTTCACTAAATAAGTTTTATGTTCCCTACCTTAATAAATTCACATATAACTGTGGAAATGATTCTTCGTCTGACCCAACATTCCCTAGCTGTGCTTTCCCTCACCTGCTGGAAATCTGTGGCAGGTTGCCTCTTTGCCAACCATTGGCATGGGTACTGTCTTCACACTGTCCTTCTGACTTTGAGTCAGTATTCCAGACACTGTCACTGCTCACGTCAGGTTCTGTCAGGTCTCATTCTTTGCACCCTGGGTATGTGCATACACATGCTCTTGGTACAATCTTTTTTTTTCCTTTAATTACACTTTTTTTTTTTGAGTTGGAGTCTCACTCTGTTGCCCAGGTTGGAGTGCAGTGGCACGCTCATGACCACCCCAGCACCAACCTGCTGAGCTCAGGTGACCCTTCCACCTCAGCCTTCCAAGTGGCCAGAACTACAGGTGCATGCTACCATACCTGGCTAATTTTTTTTGATTTATTGTAGAGATGAAGTCTCCCCAAGTTGCCCGGACTGTTATCGAACCTATGGGTTCAGGCAATCCCCTCCCCTCAGCCTCCCAAAGTGCTGGGATTACAGACTTGAGCCACCCTGCCTGGGGGGTACAATCTTGGTTTAGGCAGAAGTGCAGTGAATTCTGCACAGTGGACCTTAAATCCTGACTGGACCTCCAGATGTAACCTGCATAAAATTGGCCTGGTTTGTAGTCACTTGTAGTGCCACACTGCATTAGAAAGAAGTCTATTCTCAGAAAGAATCAAAATCCACTTAAATCTTTGCTGTTGTCTCCTGGAAAATGTCAAAGCTGAACACACTGGATGTACACACAAAAAAAATCCGAAAATCTCCACCCAAAGTCCTACATTTCAGAGCACAACTGGGTCCCTCTCCCCCTTTTCTCTCTTTCTTCTTCCTCCACACTTCCTCTTACAGCTAACCTATTCTGACTTTTCTCTCTTCTCATCTTCCAAGATTTATTCTTTCTTCCTGAGAACAGTTTCCTGTCCTTTTTGACAGAACGTTTAGTCCTCCCATTGTTGGCATAAGAAAGATTCCGGCAGGGAGGCTGTCAGAGCAGCAAAGGACCTTCTGTTATTAACATGGGGGTGAGGGCAAGGGGCGAATTCTGTAAATGCTCACTTGTTCATTCTTCCACAGCCACACATACACTTCCTTGTTAAGGCTCTGTGTCTCAGTTTGTATGTTTGCATATCTGTGTGTGTGTGGTTTCTTGTGTACAGCTATCTGTAAGTCTGGGCAGGTGTCTGTATCTGTGCACTCCTGTCTCATGTTCATGAACCATGGGTCTGGGGTTTGGGTACATCTCCGCGGGGGAATGAGTGTGAGCTTGTCCAGCACAAGTTCAGTGGTGGGTGAGGTCCAGGCTGGGCTTGTGGGCAGGGGTGAGGTAGGAGAAGGGTCATAATATTCTTCCAGTTCTTCATTCTTTCCAACTCTCCAAGCCACAACTACTGGTCCAGGACTGGGGGTTGCCTGCCACAGAGTCAGAGCAGCAGTTGGTGATGAGGAAGCAGTTAAGGGAGGCCTCTGGTCTCTTGTGAGAGAGGGGATGTGGAGTGACATGCAGGGCTGCGCTCCTGGCTAGGGAGGCCAGAGTAGGACCTGGCCCGGAGGGCCAGGCTGCTGCCCAAGGGCCTACCTCTCCCGGCTTTCGGTCTCCTTAGCTTCTGCAGTTGGCATATCTAGGTGTTCCCTCACACTTTCCGTTGCCTGGATTTTGCTTGTGTTGGGGTGAAATGAATTAGGCCTGGGAGGTACCTCCTGGTGGTTTGTCCACCTTAAATGATGATTGATGGGGAGGAGCAGCATTCAGAACTGTCAGGTAACAGGACTAGCTTGGAGGAAGTGCAGATGAGTTTACCCATCACTTATTAAATCTCTCACCTTCTTTGATCCTGAGGATAGAAATTGGGTAATGACATGGGCTAAAGGATCCAAGGTGAGCCCAGGCCAATGAACATGGTTCCTCAAGGGAGCAGGAGGCAACCTCTCCTCCTTCCTGTCACATACTCACCTGTCACTTCCATCATTCCACAGCCAATGCACACTAATTCCATGTCTGCAGTGCAGGTGAACCTGACCAGTTCACATGCTGGTTACATAAACGTCTCACAAATTCCACATTACTTGCCTAAGATTCCCTGCCACACAAACCTGTCATAGACACCTAAGGGACACAACCAGGTCACTCATTTTCTGTGACAGCGCCTGGACCATCATCCCTCCCCCCGTCAGCCTGAGGGCGTTAGGGTTGGGGGAATTGTTATGGCACAGGAAAAGGGTCTAGGCCTCAGAGGGACAGTGATTCCTGGGTAAGGCCCTACTGTGTAGCAATGTGGTCTCCACCCAGGCCACACATCCAGATTCTGAGTGGGAGCCAGCCTGGGCCACATGGGGCAGGAGGCTTGACTGAGGGGGGACACCAGGAAATCCTCACCTTTGCCATGGGCTCAGCTGGAAGATCACCAACCTCCATGCACTGCTTGGGATTAAAGAAGAAAGGTAAATGTCAGGCCTGGTGAGTTTCTAGGCCTCCAGTGATGCTCAACCCAGTGGCTGACCACTCTACACCAGCCAGATACTTCGCCTTATGTTCCAATCCCTTCTCTCTGCACAGCGGGTGGGTAGGAAGGGAATTTGGTTCTGAGGTTGGCAGTCTGAATCTTGCCTATTGTATGTCCTAGCACTGAGCTGCACTGGTGAGGAGACACTGGGAGGTTTCTGGTAGTGGGTGGTGATATAATGTGATATGGACTCTGGGAGGTCACTTATGCTTGACCTGGGCAATGGGCTTAGGGGACAGAGGGAGGCCAGTGGGAAAGTCAGCACTTGGAGGTCCCACATGTCTGAGACAGGAGTAACCCTGGAAGGTGAGTGTGTAGGGCCTGGGAGGCTGAGCCTCAGGCAGGATGAGTAAAATGTGGCTGAGCCTTGAGGGAGGTTTGGGGGAGGGCAAGTTAGAGCCAGAGACAGCTCAGGTGGCTTTCCTTCCGAGTCAGAGAGAGGGCAGGAGGTACATTCTGAGTTTATGGGAACCTGGCAAAGGTTTAGCTCAGAGCTCCTGGGAAGTTCTTGAACTTGGGTGGCATTTAAATCTCTGGGTGCATTTAAACTACTGAAATATCCCTTTGCCTTTCCTATCATTTTGGTAGGCCCAGAAATCCAGCAGTGAATTAGACTCAGCTGTGCCCTCCAGGGCCTCTGGCTTCATGTTGAGAAGAGATGAGCAGAGTCAGATACAATGCTATAATGCATTGGAGGGAGGAGGAAGAAGAAGAGGAGCTAGAAAGATGGACCAGGGATTCATCAGTCAGGTCAGGAAAGAAGGGCTGGTAGGCAGGGGAATCATTTGTGCTGCGGCTTACGGGGCGAAAAGGGCAGCCATGGACCAGATTCAAGGGCATTCTGGGTGACGAAAGAGAAGAGTGGGCCTGAGACAGGTGAGGGGACAGAAGATGTGCGTCTGCAATGACCTGTAAAGGGTCTACCTGTCGTCCTGAGGAAGACAACCAGGAGTCCCCTAGGGATTTGAATGAAGAACAGGGTGCCCAGATGGGAGTTCAGAGAAAGTCACTCTGGCAGCTGTGGCTGGCTCATAGGGAGTTGATCTTGGAGGGAGGAGGTGGATGGCATAATACAGATCAGAGTCAACAAGGACATATAATCATTTGCTTATTGTTTACTAATTTCATAAAAAGTTCTCTGAGTATGTCCTTGGATCCATGCTTTGTGGGAATCTGGGAATGTAGGTAAGACTTCAACCTAACCCCAAAAGTGACTTTGAAGCAGATGATCCCAAGACTACACCCTGAGGGTGTTGCTTGACCCACTTCTCTCACTTTACATAGGAGAAGAATTAAGTCAGAAGGGGAAAGAGTTTCCACCATCAAGTTTCTGCACAAATGAAGACCACAGGGCCTAGATGAAGTCTTAAGTATCCTCATTTCCTGCCCTGTCCTCTCTCAAATGGAATATGGATCTCAGCTAGGATTCTATTTTTCATCCATCCATCTATCCACCCACCTATCCATCAGTCTTTCCATTTTTTTTCAGAGACTATGGCCTATAATCTTAAACTATTCTAGGTGAATAAAATCCTGGTCTCAGAGACTCTTTTGTTCTCTATCAAAACTTCCTAGGTCAGTGGTTCTCCAATGTTTTTGTCTCAAGATCTTGTTATACTCTAAAGATGATTGTGATCCCTGAGAACTTTTGTTTTGTGGGTTCTCTCTTTTAATAAACACCATATAAGAAATTAAAACTAAGAATTCAAACTATTTATTTGTTAACAGAATATTAATGGATTCTGTTATATTAACATTATATATTAGTAAGAATATAGCCAATCACATTTAGCACAGGTAACATATCTTTATGAAAAAACAATAGGTTTTAAATGAAAAATTAGTGAGAAGAGTGATATTATTGTATATCTTGAAAAGCTTTTAAAGTCAAATACCACATGTTCTTACTTATGAGTGGGAGCCAAATAGTGTGTACACATGGACGTTGAGTGTGGAATGATAGACACGGGAGATCTGGAAGAATGGGAGAGGGGAAGGGGAATGGGTGATGAGAAATTACTTAATGGGAACAATGTAAATTATTTGGGTGATGGATACACTAAAAATCCACTATGCAATATATCCGTGTAACACATTTGCATTTGTACCCCTTAAATTTTTACAAATAAAAAATGCCTGAAACAATAGAAAACAGTTATATTTCAAACCTCCTTCGTTTAATCTGTCATCATGGACTCTTTTGATTGAAGTATGTGAAGAAAACTGGCCTCACTTAGAAATGTAGTTGGAAAAATGAGGACTATTTTAATAGTATTTAAAAGAAACATTGGATATACTTCTTTGGTACTACACAAAAACTCAATAAGTCGTAGTTTTAAAAAGTTAGTTGTCGTGCAGATTCTGAAGTCACATCAATGCACTTTTGTGCTCCATTACATTAAAGTATAGTGACATGCCTTGCCCTGTGAATAGATGATGCACTGGTCATTTTGAAAATATTGATTACTTGAGTTATGCAGATTTTTCAAATGTTAACACATAAATATACATATAAATATACATTGGTATAAAAAATACATGTATTAATATAACCCCTGATATCTTCTTAAATCTTTAAGTATTGGGAATCTGTCAAGTTCATGGTAGTGGATGTGTTTTTCAAAATTCGAATTTTCCTTGGCAGTTCAGTGTTTCCACGGGTCACAAATACTTCAGTTGTTTTCCTTGAAGTGTCAACTTCACTTAGTTCATTTTTGAGAAAATGAATGCTAAATACCCAAGTATGAGTAATCATAGTTTGTCTTTCTGTTATTCTTTATAGTACAAATGGTGTTCCATGAGAAAAGTGACTAGTTCAACTCACAGTTCAAACAGTCAAGTAAGTGCTTTTCGTTTAGACAACCATCCCATGTGGTTAGGCAGCAAAAGAGCTTAAATATACTTCCTGTTCTACTACGCAGAACATTACAAAGACTTGTATCTAAAGGTCAAGATAAATGAAATTAAGAATTTTTACTGTTCTATTAAAACATATTCTTAAGTGAAACTTGTTTTTTTTTCTGTTAGTGGGTGGGTGAAGAATATAATAACTTGGTGCATTGATGTCTCTGCCTTGATTTGTGTGAAGGTACCCCCAGTCTAACCATAATTGTTATTGTGCTATATACAGCCAAGAAAGGCAAATCACATGTAGGTATTATTATTCAAACAGTTTTGACATCATGGATCCCTGAAAAGGTCTTGGGGCCCTTCGAGGACCATGAAACACACTCTGAGAGCCATTACTTTGGAATCCAAATGGCATGACCTTAATACTTTGCCCTGATCCATCATTGCAGTGGGCCATCCACAGGAGGAGAGTGACCTTGAGCCAGGAGGCTTTCTGTGTCTAGGTCAATGACTGCAAGTGTTGACCAATAAATGCTTAAATTGGTTAACAGTTGGGCTACAAGACCTTTCTTGAAGGGCATGTGAGTGAGGCATTTCTGTGTGTATCAGAGGAACTCTAGATAGTGGTAGGGTGAGTACTACAAGGTTATTGCTGAAATTCAATTTTCTGTAGAACATACAAGGAATGAATACAATTTCCTATATCAACAAATACAGAGAATATCGCATATCATTAAGAGTAAAGAGTAGGTTTAACATCCAGGATCTACAAGGAGCTCAACTGAGCAGAAAGGAAAAATAGCAAACAGCCCTATTAAAAAGTGGGCAAAAGACATGAATAGACATTTCTCAAAAGAAGACATACCAACATCCAATGGATACATGAAAAAGTGCTTGGCCTCACAAATCATCAGTGAAATGCAAATCAAAACTAGAATGAGATACCACCTAACTCCAGTAAGGATAACCATCATTAATAAATGAAAAAACAACAGATGCTGGCAAGGATGCAGAGAAAAGGGAACACTTCTACACTGTTGGTAGGAGTGCAAACTAGTTCAACCTCTATGGAAAACAGTGTAGCGATTTAAAAAAGAACCAGAAATTGACCTTCCATATGACCCAGCAGACCCCCTTCTGGGAATATACTTGGAGGAACTCAAATCATTCCACAAAAAGATAACTGCAGATGCATGTTTATTGCCGCACTACTCACAATAGCAAAAACAAGGAACCAACCCTGCTGCACATCGAAAATGGATTGAATAAAGAAAATGTGGTACATATACATGGTGGGGTATTACACAGCTATAAAGAAAGACAAAATTATGGACTTCAGCAAATTGCATGGATTTAGAGTCCATCATAATCAGCGATCTATCACAGAAGCAAAGAACTGAATACCACATGTTCTCACTCATGTGGGTCCTGAACATTTATCTCAATACTACAAAAGAGGGATGGGCAGTAGTGGGACACTGCCAGGGGAGGCAGGGAGGGAACACATATCATTAAGGGTTACCTGATCCTAAACCAGGGGAAGTGAGGACCAGTTGGAGGCCCAAACTTCACCTGCATGTAGACTACTTATGTATCTATTCTTGAATTGAACCCCACATCTTTATAATAAAAAAACAATTAAAATGATTTTAAAAAGAGTAACAGTGTAGTAACCATTGTAGTTGTTGTAGTCCTAGGACAGTGTCATCGTAAGAAATTACTTTCACGACAACTTAAAAATCAAGGATAGACTCATGGTAACTGACAAATATTTTCTAACCTTTTCCTTATCCTTTGAAACAAATGCTAAATGCTTTTGCATTTCCAAAGTACTTATATCAACAACTTCTTAGTCTATTAGAAATTAGAAATGTAAAGATGTGGGGTACAATTCAGGGTTAGGTATAAAAACATTGATCATGTAGGTACCCTTGTTGATGAGGTATACCCCTCTCTCTCCTAGCAGTTTTCCTCAACTGCCAATCCCACTCCCCCCATTCCTTGACAATTTCCCACTACTGCCAGTTGCTTTCTTACAGTATTATAATTGTTCAAGGTCCTCTTATGAGTGAGAACATACGGAACCCTGTTCTTTGTTTCTGTGATACATCACTGAGTATGATTGACTCCAAATCCATCCAGGTTGCTGCAAAGTCCATATATTTGTCCTTCTTTATGGCTGCATCATATTCCATTGTGTATATGTACCAAATTTTTAAAATCCAGTCCAGCTTCGATGGGCAGCATGGTTGGTTCCATGTTTTTGCTATTGTGACTAGAGCTGCAACAAACATATGTGTGCAAGAATCTTTTTTGTAGAATGATTTGAATTCCTCCGGTATATTCCCAATTGGGGAATTGCTGGGTCAAATGGAAGGTTGATTTCTAGTTCTTTCAGAAATCGCCACACTGTTTTCCAAAGAGGTTGTACAAGTTTGCATTCCAACCAGCAGTGTAGAAGTGTTCCCTTTTCTCCGCATCCTCGCCAGCATCTGTTGTTTGTTTTATTAACGATGGCCATTCTTACAGGAGTTAAGTGGTATCTCAATGTGGTTTTGATTTGCATTTCTCTGGTGATGAGTGAGGTCAAGCACTTTTTCATGTGTCTGTTGGCTGCCCGTATATCTTCTTCTGAGAAGTGTCTATTCATGTGTTTTGCCCACTTTTTAAAGGGGCTGTTTGTTTTTTTCCCTTCAGCGCGTTTGAGTTCCTTGTGGATCCTAGATGTTAGGCCTTTGTCAGATATACAGTTGGCAAATATTTTTTCCCATTCTGTGGGCTGTCTCCCTGCTCTCTTGATGGTTTCTTTTGCTTTGCAGAAGCTCATTAATTTGATGAGGTCCCACTTGTCTATCTTATTTCTTAAGGTATTGGCCTTTAGGGTTCTGAATAAGAATTGGTTCCCAGTTCCAATTTCCATAAGGGTGTCTCCTGTGCTTTATAAGATGCTTATAGTTTGAGGTTTTATGCTTAGGTCTTTGATCCATTTAGAGTTAATTTTTGTGTATGGTGATAGGTAGGGGTCTTACTTCAATCTTCTGCATGTGGTCAGCCAGTTTTCCCAGCACCATTTACTGAATAGGTTCTCCTCTCCCCAATGTTTGTTGTTGGAGGCTTTGTCAAAGGTGAGTTGGTTGAGGAATTGAGGCTTTGCTTCCGGAATCTCTATCCTGTTCCATTGGTCTATGTGCTTGTTCTTATACCAATACTAGGCTGTTTTGATTACTGTAGCCTTATAGTAAAGTTTGAAGTCTGGAAGTGTGATACCTCCTGCTTTGTTTCTTTTGCTAAGCATTGTTTCTTCTAGTCATGGTCGTTTGTGTTTCCATATGAATTTCTGTATTGTCATTTCCAGGTCTGAGAAGAATGATGTTGGTAACTTAATGGGCATTACGTTGAATCTGTAGATTGCCTTTGGTAGGATGGACCCATCTTAACAATGTTGATTTTTCCTATCCATGAGCATGGAGTATTTTTCCATTTGTTTGTGTCTTCTTGGATTTCTTTGAGCAGTGTTTTGTAATTCTCATTGTAAAGGTCTTTCACTTCTCTGGTTAGGAAGATGCCAAGGTATTTCATTTTTTTGGTGGCTTTTGTGAATGGGATTGTGCTTTTTATTTGGGTCTCTGCCTACTTGTTGGTATATAGGAATGCAACTGATGCAACTGTCTTTTGCACATTTACTTTGTACCCTGAGACTTTGCCAAAGTCCTTTGTCAGTGCAAGCAGGTTTTTGACAGATTCTCTTGGATTCTCAAGGTATAGGATCATTAGCAAAGAGGGATAACTTGACTTCCTCTTTTCCTATTTGGATACCCTTGATTTCCTTCTCTTGTCTAATTGCCTGAGCTAGGACTTCCAACACAATATTGAACAAGAGCGGCGAGAGTGGGCAGCCTTGTCTTGTTTCAGTTTTCAGGGGAAATGTTTCTAGTTTCTGTCCATTTAGCAATATATTAGTTGTGGGTTTGTCGTAGATGGCACTTACTATTTTGAGGAATGTTCCTTCTCTACCTAGGTGTTTGAGGGTTTTTATCAAGAAGGGATCCTGGATTTTATCAAAAGCTTTTTCTGCATCTCAGATAATCAGGTGGTTCTTGTTTTTACATCTGTTGATGTATTTAATTACATTTATGGTCTTACGAATGTTGAACCAGCCCTGCATCCTGGGTATGAAGCTTACTTGGTCATGGTGGGTGATTTTTGAAATGTGTTTTTGGATCCGATTTCCTAGAATCTTGTTAAGGATTTTTGCATCTATGTTCATAAGGGATATTGACCTGTAGTTCTCTTTCTTTGTTGGTTCTTTACCTGGTTTGGGTATCAGTGTGATGTTAGCTTCATAAACTGATTTGGGGAGAATTTCATCTTTCTTAATTGCCTGGAATACTTTCAGTAGGATTGGTATCAGCACCTCCTTATATGTTTTGTAGACTTCTACTGGAAAGCCATCCAGGGCTTTTTTTGGTAGGAAGTTTTCATATGACAGAGTCAATTTCCTGGGTGGTTATTGGTCTATTTAGTGTCTCAATGTCTTCTTGTTTTAACAAGGGGGAGGCTGTGTGATGTCAGAAAGTCCTCCATTTCATCTAGGTTATCAAGTTTGTTTCCATATAGGCGTACATAGTAATCTCTGATAATCCTCTATATTTCTTTGGGGTCAGTTGTGATTTGATCTTTTGTATTTCTGATTGTGTTTATTTGAGCTTTTTCTCTCTTTTTCTTGGTCATTCTGGCTAGGGGCCTATCAATCTTGTTAATTCTTTCAAAGAACCAGCTTTTTGTTTTGTTGATGTTTTCTATGACATTTTTGTTTTCCATGTCCTGTATTGGGGCTCTTATTTTTGTGATTTGGATTCTTCTGCTAAAGGTGGGGTTTTGGTGGTCTTTTCTTTCCAGCTCCCTTGGGTGATTTGTTAGGCTCTCCACTTGTGATCTTTCCATTTTCTTGATGTGTGCTCCTAGAGATATAAATTCTCCTCTTAGAACTGATCTCATGGCATCCCAGAGGTTTTGGTAAGATGTTTCTTCATTTACATTTGTTTCCCCTTCTGACATTTGTACCCCAATCCTTGTGACCATTGACCCTGAGCATTCTATTTAGGAATGGTATCAACTTACTGTAAGTTGACATTAACAGACTTTCCTAATTTTTTTTGAGTCGGTGTCTCACTCTGTTGCATACCACTATACTCCAGCCTGGGCAATAGAGTGAGACTAGAGTGCAGTGGCATGCTCATGGCCACCGCCGCCTCAGACTGCTGGGCTCAGGCTATCTTTCCACCTCAACCTTCCAAGTAGCTGGAACTACAGGCATGCATTACCATGCCCATCTTATTTTTTTATTTATTGTAGAAACGAGATTTCACCAAGTTGCCCAGGCTGGTCTCAAACCCCTGAGTTCAGGCAATCCTCTTGACTTGGCCTCCCAAAGTGCTGGGATTACAGGCATGAGTCCTGCGCCCAACCGACTTTCCTAATTTTTTTTTTTTTAAGTTGGAGTCTCACTCTGTTGCCCAGGCTGGTGTGCAGTGGCATGCTCATGGCGACCATAGCCTCAACCTGCTGGGCTCAGGTAATCCTTTTGCCTCAGCCTTCCAAGTAGCTGGAACTACAGGCATGTGCCACCATGTCCAGCTGACTTTCCTAATTTTTTTTTTTTTGAGTTGGAGTCTCACTCTATTGCCCAGGCTGGAGTTCAGTGGTATGCTAACAACCACCACAGCCTTGACCTGCTGGGCTCAGGCGATCCTTCCACCTCACCCTTCCAAGTAGCTGGAACTACAGGTGCGAACCACCACGCCTGGCTATTTTTTTTTTTTTATTTGTTGTAGAAATGAGGTCTCACCAAATTGCCCAGGCTGGTCTTGAACCCCTGGTCTCAGGCAACCCTCTTGCCTTGGCCTCCCAAAGTGCTGAGAGACTTTCCTAATTTTTACTGAGGATGACAGTTCCCAATACTGAGTTGTATAGCCTTTCACCTGCCTGATTGTCATATTAAAAAGTCAAGATAAGTAAGCAAAAGAGAATGTTTATGTATGTAGGTATGTATGTATTTTCCTGAGTTGGAGTCTCTCTCTGTCGCCCAGGCTGGAGTGTATTGGCATGCTCTCATCCACCGCAGCCTCGACCAGCTGGGCTCAGATGATCCTTCTACCTCAGCCTTCCAAGTAGCTGAAACTACAGGTACATGCCACTATGCTCGGCTAATTTTTTGATTTATTGTAAAGATGAGGTCTCACCAAGTTGCCCAGGCTGGTCTCAAACCCATGGGCTCAGGCAATCCTCTCACCTCAGCCTCCCAAAGTGCTGAGATTATAGGCGTGAGCCACCGCAACCTGCCCCCAATTTATTTGTTTATTTATGTAGTTCTTTGTTCTGTATATTTTCTAACCAGTAACTTAGGCCCTAGAGATTCTCATTACATAGGTTTGTGGTAGGCCTAGGAATCTGAATTGTAAAAATGGTCCCAAGGTATTTATGATGATCTGTCAGGCATGGAAACCACCAGACTGGAGGGGAATCATTAAAGTATGTGCATGAACTAGTAAATATTTAGAAGTATTTGGGACTAATATTCTGAAGCTTCTACCAAAAGGGCTGCAAGTTTAAATTAGAAGACCTGGCTGGGCACTGTGGCTCAGCCTGTAATCCCTGCAATTTGGGAAGCCGAGGCAAGAGGCCTGCCTGAGCCTGGGCATTTGAAAACAGTCTGGGCAACTTGGTGAGACCTCATCTCTACAATAAATCACACAAACTAGCTGGGCATGGTGGCATGCAACTGTAGTTCCAGCTATTTGGAAGGCTGAGATGGAAGGATCGCCTGAGCCCAGCAGGTTGAGACTGTGGTGGCCATGAGCGTGCCACTGCACTCCAGCCTGGGCGACAAGAGTGAGACTCCAACTCAAAAAAAAAAAAAAAAAAGAAGATCCTGATCAGGAGAAACCCTAACATTAGAAAACTGTTTTAAATTCTTCTTTCCTTTTATCTTTGTTTCTTTTCTTTTCCCTTCCTTCCTTCCTTCCTTCAAGTCAGAGGTCTTGCTCTATCACTCAGACTAGAGTGCAGTGGGTACAATCACGACTCACCACAGCCTCAACCTTCTGGATTGGGGAGTCCTTTCATCTCACCCTCCCAAGTAGCTAGGACTTACAGGCACACGCTACCATGCCTGGCTAATTATTTTATTTTATTTTTTTGTTGAGATGAGGTCTCACTATGTTGCCCAGGCTGGTCTTGAACTCCTGAACTTCAGCCTCCCAAAGTGCTGGGATTACAGGCGTGAGGCCCTGTGCCTGGCCTAAAGTTTTGTTTTCTCTTTCTTGAGGATCACAATTGTATAACTACTGTAACTTGATTTCCTCCCTCAGTTGTTACAGGTAATTAGTACGATTACATGAAAATACATCATTCTTTTCACCTGGTCTAAAGATAGGGAAAGGGTGGTGCAGAATGGTTAATTCATTTGAACTAGTCACACCAAAAGGGTCTAGAATAAGAATGCACACACTGCCAACTTCCTGGACTTGAGTCCTGTGTAGTCATATAGGTCCCCACACTTACAAGAGCCCTGCACTTGACTTAATGTACTGCGGGGTTGTCATCCTGAAATTCTCAGTACTTTTTTAAAAATAAGGGACCTCATATTTTCATTTTGCACTGGGCCCTGCAAATTACCTAGCTGGTCCAGCACTTAGGTCACTAATTCCAAAATATGGTGTTCCAGGCTCAGCAGGGAGAAGGGTCACACGAGGAAAAAAACAGCACTGTCCCCTTTATTCAAGACTCAATGTGGCTGTTTTATACAAAATGCTTATTTTGCCATGCAGCACTGCAATACTAACACCAGAATCCACCATTTAAAGAGAAGTTGGAGCACACAATAGTTCTGAGTACATGTAAGTTTCAGAGAGAAATTCCCACAAAGACGGATATCATTTTCTCATAAATATTTACAAGTTTCAAATCGTTGGCCATGAGTCAGCCCATGCATCTTGGTGCTTCCTTGTGAATGAAGCCCATCCAATGTCTACATTTGATTGAGAAAAATCTGTGAAGCTAATGCAGAAAGAAGCAGCAAGAGTGCCAAAAATAAATGTTTCCATCCTGAGCCAAAGAATGAATCACTTGTGCATTCATATGTTATAGAAAATGTGATTCCTTTTTTCCAGTTTTACAAGGCCAACACCTATCAGAAACACAAATTCTTACTTTTACTGACTTAGACTAAGTCTCAAAAACCATAAAAAGGCAGTTCATGTTAATGAACAAAGAATGTATTTGTATCTTTATCTGAGAAGTCTGGCCAGAATCCCTTGCAAATCAGCAGAGTAACATTTGCTTTTACATTTGTATGTGTTACTGAATTTTATAAACCCTGAAGTGAACTGATTTTTGCTTCAAAGTAGAGAAATAAACTGATATTGGGAGAGAAGCCTGAGGATACAGCAGAATGAGATGTTTGTTCCTTGTTTATTAAATGTGCTCATCCTCACCAGAAATCACCAGTCAGGTTTCTCAGAAGGTTCTGAGGCCCAGAGTTTGTATTTTACTTCTTCCTTATCCCTAGGAACCGAACACAATGCCAGCACGTGGAAAGTTCTCAGCAAACTCGCTCTTCACTTGTGCTCTGATTTTGTTCTCTCAGGAAAAAAAACCTCCTCCTTCCCCGTGATGTTTCGCCCATATCTGTCTTGACTGGGCAGTGTCCCCACATAGCCAACTTTCCATTTTCCCTTTCTTCCTTTCTTTCTCCCTCCCTCCCTCCCTCCCTCCCTCTCTCTCTGTTTCTCTCCCTCTCTCTGTCTCTCCTTCTTTCCTTCTTTCTTTCCTTTCTGTCTCTTTTCTTTTCTTTCTTTTTTTTTTTTTTTTGAGTCAGGGTTTTAGTCTGTCATCCTGGAGAGTAATGGGAGGATCATGCCTTGACTTCTGGGCCTCAGGCAATTCTTCCACCACAGCCTCCTGAGTAGCTGGGACTACAGGCATGCACCACTATGCCCAGGTGAGATCTTATTATATGCCCAGGCTGGTCTTGAACTCCTGGGCTCAAGTAATCCTCCTGCCTCAGTCTCCCAAAGTCCTGGGATTACAGGCATGAGCCATCACATTATCTCTTTCACATTTCCATTATGTTTTTGTCCTTGGTCCCACTCCCCCTAATTTCTGATATGAAAATAATCTGAAAACTAAGTCCGTCTCATGTTTTGATGAATTAGTGTATTAGGGTAGCACAAGACCTTATTCTCCTTTAGGTTATACCTTTTACAATAGTCATGTTATTTTTAAGACAGTGGTCAGTGGAATGAATCTAAAAGTTGAAATTTCTCACTAGGCAATTGGAATTTTGAAACACTTCTGAGTCACATAGTTACGTGGCAACCTTTGAACAAGGACTGGTTCTTTTTAATAGACACTCATTCATTTGTTCTATCATCAAACACGTCCTGAGGACTTACTCTGTGCCAGGAACTGCTGTAGGTGCTGGGGATACGATATTGAACAGGATGACCAAGATCCTATTCTCATGGGGCTTACATTCTAAGAATAGGGGTGGAGATATAAGTAAACAATAAGAATATATTTAGTAATAATAAGTGCTATGATGAAGACAAGACATGGTGATGTTCAAGGCACGAACTACTGGGGCGCAGGTGGGGCGGCTGCAGCTGAGTGGTGAAAGAAGGTCTCTCGGAAGGGGATGACCTTGAAGTTGAAGCCTAAATGATAAAAAGAAGCCAGATATGGGAAGGCCTAGAAGAAGAGTGTCTCTTGCACAGGTAGAGCTGGTGCAAAGACCCTCGGGTGAGAGGCAGGTCCCTGTGTTCAGGATGTGTTGTGGCTAGAATATAGTGTTACTAAGGCAGGTGAGTCTGAAGAGGCAGGTGGGACCAGTTTGCATGGGGTCTCAGAGGCCTGGGAGGAGCTTTGGGCTTGATTCTGAGTGTGACTAGAAGCCACTGAAGTGGGAAGGACATGTTCTGCTTATGTTTTATTTATTTATTTGTTTGTTTGTTTATTTCTAGTTGGAGTCTCACTCTGTCGCCCAAGCTGGAGAGCAGTGGCATACTCGTGGCCACTGTAGCCTCGACCTTCTGGGCTCAAGCAATCCTTCCACCTCAGTCAGCTTTCTAAGTATCTGGAACTACAGGCATGCACCACCACACCCACCTACTTGTTTGATTTATTTTAGAAACGAGGTCTCGCCAAGTTGCCCAAGCTGGTCTTGAACCCCTGGGCTCAGGCAATCCTCTTGCCTCTGCCTCACAAAGTGTTGGGATTACAGGCATGAGTCACCTTATCTAGCTACTTATGTTTTAAAATAACACTCTGAGGCTGGACACAGTGGCACATGCATGTAATCCCAGCGCTTTGGGAGATTAAGATGGGAGGATTTCTTGAGCCCAGGAGTTCGAGACCAGCCTAGGCAACATGGTGAGACCCAGTCTCTACAAAAAGTCAAAAAATTAGTTGGCATGGTGGTGTGCACCTGTAGTCCCAAGTGCTTCAAAGGCTGAGGTGGAAGGATCACCTGAGCCCAGGAAGTTGAGGTTGTGGTGAGCCGTGATTGTGCCACTGCACTCTGGCTTAGGCAACTAAGTGAGACCCTGACTCAAAAACAAACAGCCTATGCCATTTGAGTTGAAACTAGACTATAGGTGCCAGAGAGGAAGATGAGAGAAATGATGATGGCTCAGGTTGGGGTGGCACCAGTGGAAGTGTCAGCACTGACAGCTTCAGGAGATATCTTGGAGACAGAGTCAGCAGCACTTCCTGATGTATTGCATATGGTGGCAGGGAGGAGAGAGAAGTCAAAGATGACTCCTGGGGTTTGATTTGGGTAGCAAGGACAGGTAGTGTCATTTCCTGAGATGGAAACGCTAAGAGCATGGGAGGGAATTGGATAGAACAGGTTTTGAGGAGAAAAGAAAAGTGATTTAAACATCACTTTTTAAAGTGTGTTTGAGAAGCCCATTAGACATCCAAGTAGAAATGTCAAGTGAGCATTTAGATATGTGAGTCTGGGACAGGGAGGAGAAGTCAGGGATAAAAATTTAAATCTAGAGCCACTGGCCTATATATGGACATGAAAACCAGGGGGTTGGATGAGATTATCTAAAGAAAGGGGAGTGGAGAAGGTGAGGAGTCAAGAACACCGATGCTTAGGGGAGAGGCAGAGAAGTCAGCAAAGGAGCTTGGGAAGGCGGAGTCACTGAGAAGAACAAAAATCCAGACTGCGTGTGTCTCAGAAGTCAAGTGAGAGTAGTGTTTTATGGAGAAGGAGTGTAAGCTGTGCCCAGTACTGATGAGAGCCTGCCTGAGAGGCAGACACATATGTACTTATTAGAGGTCTTTGGCAACCTTGACATGGCCAAGACATGGGAACAGAGGGAGGAGACCAAAGGAAAGTATGTGGTATCCTTCCAGGCTAGGCAATATCCCCAAGGCAGTGCTGACCTAGCAGTGATGTTCTTATAGATTTTTAATTTTTTTCTAAGTGATGTGGCACACAGAAAAAAATGTGGTGACGTTTTCATCACCACCTACATAGCTCATAAATCTTGAAATGCCATGAAAGAGCTTCTAAACAACCAGCATGAATAACTTTATGGGGTGCTCTCCAAGACATTACGAAGAAATACCCA
>CAUYQG010057670.1:0-23007 GCA_963574415.1 Tarsius wallacei
AAATGTTTTTCTGAAGGGAGAGGAAGCGTCACTGATGAAGAGGTCAGGGCAGCCAGTAATGAGCAGAACTGACAAAAATTTTGCAAAAATTCATCAAACTGTGCTTCAAAATTGTCATCTGACTGTGATAAGCATCGCAGACGAAATAAACATTGATGGAGAAACAGAAAAATCTTAACTGAAAATCTTGGCATGATAAAGCTGTGTGCCAAAATGGTCCCAAAGGAGCTCTTGCGTCATGACAATGCACCAGCTCACACAGCACTGTCTGTGAGGGAGTTTTTAGACAGAAAACAAACAACTGTATTGGTACACTCTCCTTAGTCACCTGATTTGTCCCCCAATGACTTTTCTTCTTCCCCTGAAGATAAAAGAAATATCGAAAAGACACTTTGATGACATTCAGGACATCAAGGGTAATACGACCACAGCTCTAATGGCCACTCCAGAAAAAGTTCTAAAATTGATTTGATGGGTAGATTAGGCCTTGGTGTCAGTGTATAGCTTCCTAAGGGGAGTACTTCAAAGGTGACTGCAGTGATATTCAACAGTGAGGCATGTAGCACTTTTTCTAGGATGAGTTTGCAGACCTAATTGTCAGATCTCATAACCTACCCCCTGAACTTCACATTCACACAGACACACAGACACACAGACACACACACACACACACACAAACACAAACACAGGGTTCAGCTAAATATGGTGTCTCCTCTTCTGTATCCTTTCCCCCAAATGCCCGTTCTAACTAACCCCACTATCTCTTCCTAAAAAAAACCCTTATTTTTAACAAGCCTAGAATGCAACCTTTCTCATTGGGATCCTATAAGAACAGAGGGAAAATGGTAAATGGATGGTGTTATGGAAGGCATGTTTATGCCTCCCCAAAATGCATATGTTAAAACCTAACCTCCAATGGGATGGGATTAAGGAGCCTTTGAGAAGTAATTATCTCATGATAGTGCAGCCCTTATAAGAAGAGACACGAGATACCTTATTTCTTCTCTACCACGTGAGGAAAACTGGAAGAGGCCCATCACCAGAACTTGACCATGTTGGCATCTTAATCTTGGACTTCCCAGACTCCAGAACTATGAGAAATAAATGTTTGTTGTTAAGCCATGCAATCTATGGCATTTTTTCTTAATTATTTTTACAATTATAATTATTTATTTTAAAATAAATAAATAAATATATACATACACACACACACATATATATATATACACACACACTTTTAATTTTAAAGATATGGGATACAATTCAGAATTAGATATACAAGTGGTCCTCATACAGATAAAGTTTGGGCCTCCCTTTGGTCCCCACTTTGCCTGGTTTAAGATGGGGTACCCTTATTGATATTATGTGGCCCCTTCTCCCCTGGCAGTGTCCCATTACTGCAAATCCTTTTTAGCATTAAGATCAATGTTCAGGGTCTGCTTATGAGTGAGAACATGTGGTTCTCGGTTGTTTCTGTGATAGATCACTGAGTATTATGGATTCTAAATCCATCTAAGTTTCTGTGAAGTCCATATGTTTATACTTGTTTATGGCTGCATAATATTCCATCATGCATATGTATATATTTTTTACTCAGTTCAGTTTCCATGGGCAGCATGGTTGGTTCCATGTTTTTGCTGTCGTAAATAGTGTGGAATTTTTTATGGCAGCCCACACTGACTGAGGCAGATGGTTGGGTGAATGGATGGATGGTTGAATAGATAGACTGACAAATGTTTGAATGAGTAGATGGAAAAAGGGAAGGGTGATGATTCCATTAATAAGTGAAGGAAAAGACAGGTGGGTGGGTGGATGAGTGGGTGAGTAAATGAATGGATGGATGCATGAATGAACACAGTGATGGGCTACTTAGTAAATAGAGGGATGAATGTAGGGAAAATTGAACAGATAGAAAGGAAAAATAAACTGAAGAGTGAATGCAAGATCGATAAATTGATGACTGAATGGATATATGAACACACAAATGATGAAATGGCTAAAGTATTGTAGGTATGAATGGAGGTTTATTTAGATAGAGGGAAGGGTAAATTTTGGGGTACATGAATTTATGAATGGATTTCTTGAGTAACTTAATAGATAGATCAACAGATGATGAATTAATTAAAATTCAACTAACGGATGGGTATATGAGCATATACGATAAGATATTGTATTTAGCAATCAGCAAAATAGCCCAATTGTCCCCCAGATTCATGAGCCACTGAATTTGGGGTGGTTTGGGGGGCATAACAGAGACCCATAAAGGCCACAAAAGTATGAAAGAGATATATACTTAAAGAGGCCAAGATAGGAAGATATGGGAGCACAAAAGAATGAATGAATTCTTCTCAACAAGGGAACCAGAAAGGTTCCTGGAGGGGCTGATGTTTGGGTCAGGCCTTAAGAAAAGTAGAATGAAGTTCTGCCAAGGCATATGGTATCTGCAGGGAATCACCATCCCCAGTGGTATAGCAGCTGAAGCCTAAGCCCCAAAGTCTACCCAAGAGCCTTAGATAAATGGGTGAGTCAGGCTCTCTCCCAGCTACCAGCGGCAAGACTTAGGAAGGCATCACGCTGGTCAGGACAAGCAGAATGACATCTTGCATGGGTTTGGGGCTAGACTGCTGGACACCAGGCCACATTCAAAACACCCAACCAGGAGCCAGCTCCCTCCGTCTCCCTGCCCCCTTGTGGAGCCTCCATGTCCCTTCTCTTTCCATAAAAGCTTCTGTAAAGAGCCACACAGCTCCAGATTAAGAAATGTTCAAAACTATGTTCAATATCAAAATGAGACAGAAAAAACCATGTTTAATTCAACAAGGAAGCAATTTGGAGATGAGATGCAGTGGGCAAGAAGACATGGGTGCCTGTCAGCAGCAGTTACAATGCACAGCAACTATTGGGCAAGCAACTGCAGAGGGAGTCAGGCATGCTATCTAAAGCTGGCTTTGATAAAAAAAAGATATGCATGTTATTATCAAATAGATTTACAAGATTTGGTAAAAAATAGCAATCTTCTGCCTCTCTTTATCCCACCCATACCCAATTCGCAGAGGCAAACACTTTAACACTTAGCTGATTCAATTGGTATTAATTACCTTGATATCTCTCAAATATCAAAAAAGGAGCAATATAAGTGTGCTTTTAGCTTTAGGCATTGTATATTATCTTCTATAGTTGGGACCACAATTCTCCTGCCCCCAACTTAGCACAATTTGCTTCTTGCCATCTTTCCAACATGGGTCTTCTTAAAAAAATCTCTCCCAGAGCATTCCTATGTGCTCCAGTCTGGACTAGTTACCCTTTTACCTGGTACACAGTTGCTGCTCTGGGGTCTTCCTTTATCCTCAACCTGAGAATCCCTTCACAATTCTCTTGAGTTAGATCCTCTGTTTCCTATATTCTATGTTTTACTCTTTCCCTTGATTTAAACCCTAGTTTGGACAGGACACATCTACAAATAATTTCATGACAAAGAGTATATGAGACCTTACACTTGCTTGATAGTTTGGCTGGCTGTACAATTTTAGATTGGGAATCATTGTCCTTATAGTCTTCGAAGGTATTGATTCATCATTGGTTACTAGCATCCAGTATTGCTGTCAAAAATTTCGAAGGCATTGTTTTCTGATCCTTTGTAAATGACACTTTATAAAAAAATTTCTGGAAGCTTCTCAGCTCCTTTCTTTGTCCTCAGTGTAATAAAATTTAATAAAGACACAAAAAAGAAAAGTATAAAAAGAAACATTCAGAGAACAAGAATTCTTAAAAATTAAAAATTGTCAAGCAAACAAAAATTCCTATAGAAGTATTGGAGGACAAATATGAAAAAAAAATCCACTATAGAATAGAGAGAAGAGACAATTAGAGGATATTTCTGGTTGTACTGTGGGCTTTATCAACTGTGAGCTTCACTGGCGAAAAATCATGGTACATTCCATTAAAGGAACTCCAACATCAGTATAGCAGCTCTGAGGAAACGGACCAAGAAGAGAGACCTAAAGAATATCTCTCTAAGCCCCTTCTCGTAGAGTACAGGCCTGGCAGCCAGCATCCTGGAAGCTGAGTGGGAGAAGAAAACTGTGGGCCATTCAACATAGAAATGCTCACATGACCCCATTTTCAGTACACCACCTCTACTGTCTATTGTGCCTGGTGTCCCCCAGGCCAGACAACCTGTTTTATCCTCTCTGATAAAACAGAATTTTTGTTCTTTCAAGCTTCACCTTTACCTCTACTTCCATAAGTACCTGGAAGGGTCAATTCTTAAGTCTTTTAGTGGCTCTTCAGTGTAAAGCAGGCTGTTTCTCAGCAGAAAAAGTTAACTCCTAAACCAGTAGTAAAAAAATAACCAAATCAGTTGTCATCTTCAATGTGCTTTTTAACTTCCAAAATTTGTATGGTTTTGTTTCCTTTCCTTTCTCTTTGTTTTTCTGAGTTAATATATTTTTTTAATCTTTTTGTTTACTCTTAGAACTTTACTAACATGCCATTTGACACATATTTAATCAGTCATCTTTGCCTAGAACCTAAGCTGACTTTCGACCATCAAAGAAATCCCAGTTCTAAATCAACAAGGAGAAACTGAGGAAAACCCTACTTCTCTTTTAGTCTCCTGTGACCAACCAAATATCCTCCCCATGGAACTATGAAAGAAAAGTTTCCACAATCTCCCAAACTGCTGTAATGGATTATGATAGCTATTATATGGGACTGCCCTGCCCCATTTCCTTTCTGTGGGTGGGCACATGATTCAGACCTAAATAATCATAGTGTCTCATCAACCAGGACAGAGTAATTCGCCCAGGATGGAGCATATGATTCAACCAGAACCAATCAGAGCCCTCCCCTGAGATAAATGTGCAAACATTGGAGAGAGCAACCTCAGTAGAAAAACCACCTCTGAGATAGAAAGTTGTTAATCTGGGGCTGCCAGGTCTATCTTTTCACCACATAAAAATATCTGTCTATGATGAGAAAATAAATCAAACCAAGTAGAGACATGACATGGAGAAAGTAAATACGAAAGAGATACAGAAAATGTTGACAGCATGCAAATAGAGCAAAAGGAGAAATAGAAGGAGATTTCTAGGATAAGATGGAAGGGATTTTGTAACATGGACACAGAAGCGAGAAAACAGTGTTAATGGGGTAAGAAGGAGCAGAAGTGCAAAGCACTAAGTAACAAGAAAACAGATGAAAGTATAAAACTCTCTGTAAAGGTTAGAATATAGCAAAATTCAGAATTATCTAATACTGTAATGGTATGCTAAATCACTTTTAAATAGTATAAAAGTATGAAGCCAAGGGTAATAAAAATAACAATAGCTCTTTGTTAATGGATATATGATATGTAAAAGATATAAACTGTGAAATCAATATCATTAGATGTTGGGGGAGAAGTGAGAGTTTTTGTATGTGGTTGAAGGAAGTTGTTATTAGTTTAACATAGAATGTTATAAAATGATTTATGTAAGCCTCATGGTAACCAAATAGAAAAAAAATCTGAAGTGAATGCACAAAATATAAGGAGAAAGAAATGTCACGTCACAAATTATCAAACCAAAAAAGAAGACAGCAAGAGAAAAATGGAACAAAAACCCCTCACAAAACAGAAAACAGTTAACAAAATGGTAGTACTAAGTCTCACCTATCAAAAATTACTTTAAATGTAAATGGATTAAATTCTTCAATCAAAAGACTTGGAGTGACTAAATGGGTTTTACAAAAAAAAGATCCAGCTAAAAGTTTCCTACAAGAGATACATTTTAGCTTTAAGGATATACATAGAATGAAAGTGAAGGAATAGAGAAAGGTATTCCATGCAAATGGGAAACAAGGAAGAACTTAGGTGGCTATATTTAGAGACAAAATAGAATTTAAGTCAAAAACTATCACAAGAGACAAAGAAGGTCATTATATAATGTAAAGTGGTCAATTTATCAAGAGGATACAAGAACTATATATATACACAACATCAGAGCATCTAAATATATAAAGTAAATATTAAGAAATATAAGGGGAGAGATAGAAATACAATATTAGCAGGGGGCTTTAACACTCCACTTTCAATAATAGATAAATCATTCAGACAAAAAATCAATTAAAAAAACAGCAGACTTGAACAACACTATAGACCAAATGAATCTAACATATATAGAACATTTCATCCAATAGCATCAGAATACTCATTCTTTTAAAGCACACTTGGAACATTCTCCAGGATAGATTATATGGTAGGCCACAAAACAAGTCCTAATGTATTCAGGAAGATTGAAATTATATCAATTATATTTTCTGACACAATATTATGAAAAACTAGAATTCAATAACAGGAGAAAAATGAAAAACTCACAAATATGCGGAAATTAAACAAGACATTCCTGAACAATCAATGAGTCAAAGAAGAAATTAAAAGAGAAAGGAAAAAAATCTGGATATGAATGAAAATGGAAACACAACATACCAAAACTTGAGATGCAGCAAAAACAGCTCTAAGAGGGAAGTTTATAGTGACCAACACCTGCTTTAAGCAGCTACATCTCAATTAACAACCTAAATTTATACCTCAAGGAATTAGAGAAAGAGGAACAAACTAAGCCCAAAGTCAGCAGAAGGAAGGAAATAATAAAAATCAGAGCAGAAATAAATGAAATAGAGAGTAGAAAAATAATAGAAAACATCAAGAAAACTAAGAGTTGGTTTTTTGAAAAGATAGAGAAAATTAACAATTTATGATTTGGAAAAGTTAATATTGCTAAAATGTCCATGCAACCCAAAGCTATCTATAGATTCATTTCAATCTCTGTCAAAATTGAAACAGTGTGGTATTGGCATAAAAGCAGACACACAGATCAATGTAACAGAATAGAGAGCCTAGAGATAAATCCATGCATTTATCCATGCAACAATCTTCAACAAAGGTGCAAAAAATACACAATGGGGAAAGGACAGTTTCTTCAGTAAATAGCGTTGGGACAGTTGTATATCAATATGCAGAAGAATCAAATTGAATCCTCATCTCACACCATCAAGATGGGTTAAAGATTTAAACATAAGACCTAAAACTGTAAAACTACTAGAGGAAAACATAGGAAAAACACTTCTTGACATTGGTCTGGGCAAGGAAGTTTTGCATATGATGCCAAGAGCACAAGCAACAAAAGCAAAAATAGACAAATGGGATTGTATCAAACTAAAAAGCTTTGTCACAGCAAAGGAAACAATTAACAGAATGAAGAGACAAGCTGTGGAAAGGGAGAAAACATTTGCAAACCTTACATTGATAAGGGATTAATATCTAAAATATAAGGAATGCAAACAGTTCAACAGCAAGAAAACAAATAACTTGATTTTAGAATAAGCAAAGGGCCCAATGATGTTTCTCAATAGAAGACATACAAATGACCAACTAGTATATGAAAAAATGTTCAACATCACTAATCATTAGGGAAATGCAAATTAAAACCATATGTATGTATATATGGTTTTGGTGAGAGAGTGGAGAAAAGGAAACCCTTATACATTCTTGGTAGAAATATAAATTCATACAGCCATTATAGAAAGCAGCATGGAAGTCCCTAAACAAACCTAAAAATAGAACTTCCTATGACACAGCAATCCCACTACTGCATTTTCATTCAAAGGAAAGGGAATTTGTATGTTAAAGAGATATCTGCACTCCCATGTTCACTGTAGCATTATCACTATAGTCAAGATATGGAATCAAACTAAGTGTCCATCACCAAACGAAGGGATACAGAAAATGTGGTGTACACACACACACACAATGGAGGTCTTTGTGTTACTATAAAGCAATTATCTGAGACTGGGTAAGTTATAAAGAAAAGACGTTTATTTGGCTCACAGTTCTGCAGTCTGTATAAGGAAAATGGTGCCAGCATCTGCTTCTGACAAGGAACTCAGGCTGCTTCCACAAATGGTGGAAGGTGAAGGGGAGGCATCATGAGAGAGAAGGCAACAAAGAAAGAAGAGGTGCCAGGCTCTTTCAACAACCAGTTCTCATGGGAACTAAGCAAGAACTTACTCTGGGAGAAGCATCAAGCCATTCATGAGGGATCCAACCCTACAACCCAAACACCCCACCAGGCTCCACCTCCAACATTGGGCATCAGATTTCAACACAAAGTTTGCAAAATATCCAAATTGTAGTAACAGAATACTATTCAGCATTTTTATAAAAAAGGAAATTCTGTCATCTGCAACAACATAGATTAACCTTGAGGACCTTATGGTATGTTAAGCAAAATAAGTCAGAAAGACAATTACTACATGATCTCACTTATATGTTGAACTCACTGAAGCAGAGAGGGGAATGGTGGTTGCCAGGAGTTGAGGGTGGGAGCACGGGGGAGGAGTTGGTGGATGTTGGTCAGAGGGCACACAATTTTAGGTAGAATGAGTAAGTTCTGGATATATAGTACAGCATCATGACTTTAGTTAGTAACAACGTATTGTATACTTGAAAGTTGCTAAGAGAGTAAGTCTTAAATGTTCTCACCACAAAAAAGTAAGTACATGAGGTGATAAACATGTTAATAAGCTTGACTTGTTATTTTGCAATGTGAAACATACACTGTACACTGTAAAGACATATCTTTTTTATTTGTCAATTATATCTTAATAAAGCTGGGGGAAGGGAGGTTAGGGTATGCAAGAAAAAAAAGATATGACCAAGAAATGGAAAATATCTATGGTGGGCTTGAATTTTCCACACATTGGTGACAGTCTCACCTCCTAACTTTTCAGACACTGTGATCTGAGAAAAACTATCCCTTATAAGCAGCATAACCCTTCATACACACACACACACACACACACACACACACACACAGAGAGAGAGAGAGAGAGAGAGAGAGAGAGAGAGAAACTTTATTTCCACCAAGGAATAATATACTATATTCAATATTATCATCTTTGCCTGTTGCCATGGTAACCAGTAGTATTAAATCCTGCTGCTAAAATTTCAAGAGCAGATGACATGAACTATTTATGTATAACTGCATTTTATAAGGAGAAGGAACTTTTCTTTCATATGAAATATGACTGTGTCTCAGATGAGTGATTATATGACACTGCTGTCAGAACAAATGTAGCAAGTCTCTCTACTCCCCTACCCCACCCTCTAACCCAATGTATATTATTTCTAGAAGAAAGTAGTAAACAAGATGTCAAACAGGGGTCGGCCTCTCACTGGAAGTTCTCGGCCTGATTTGAACTGGCTTCATTCTAAAGACCCTCTGGGGCTTAAGTATTCACTTCTCCAAATTAATTTGTCTTTATTTCTACTCTTACAAGCACGTGCACCTGCTGTCCTGTGATTGGCTGGTTCTTGAGCCACAGCCACGCACATAAGTCATCCCAGTGTGTCAGCAAAGAAGGCCCACAGATGGGGTCAAAATGCTTCATCGTGTAGGTGAGATTGAGAGGGGTCATAACTGGTTGTTTCCCCTCACTAGTACCGCTACCAATAAGGGCCTGAGCTAGTTCAGGATTGGGCCACATTGATTTTTCCCTCATCTGAGGGTTTTCTGCAGATATTCTAATGTCATTTTCACAGACCATTATCCTTCCTGAGTCAAAGCTGTGCAGGAACAAAAACAGCTGTTGTTACATACGTGATGACAATCCCAGCTCTTAAGCACTGAGCATTGTTCCTGAGCTCTCCAGCACAAGGCCAGGTGAGCAGTCTTCCAAGGTCTTAGTGAACTCTAAAAGAAACCTTCAGTCACTTGGTATTCAAATCTTGCATTCAGGACCAGGAAAAGGAACCTTATTTAATAAGTAAAATTCCATGAGTATTTCTTTAATCACATCTTTAATAAGCTTTCTGAAAAAGGCAGAAGTTTTAAATGAGAGTGTACTCAACCAAATAATTTTGAGCTCCCGAGGGAAGAAACAAATTCAGAGTGTGGGGTCATGTTTTATTCAAGGAGTGATACAGAACCCCCTACAGAAGCAGCTCTCCTCCAATGCTTATAGGATGGGTAGAAAGATGGATGGTGCATGGCATGGAAGAAAATACCTCTCCAATAAAATACACACTAAATGGGTGTGGTGGCTCACACCTCTTCTGTCAGTGCTTTGGTCAATGGGAGAGGAATGACTGAGACCAGGAATTCAAGACTAGCCGGGGCAACATAGCAAAAGCACCTCTCTACAAAAACAAATTTTAAAAAATTAGTGTGCACTTGCAGTCCTAGCAGGAGACTGAGGCAGGAGGATCACTTGAGCTCAGAAGTTCAAGGTTACAGTGAGCTATGATCACACTACTGCACTCCAGTCTGAGCAAGAGTGAAACCCTGTGTCTAAATAAGTAAAGAAATAAATACACACTGAATGAAGGAATGAGCAAACAAATAAGCTAATGGTTTTAGGAAGGAGGGAAGGATTGAAGGGTTATCAGAGCCAGGAAGATCCTGCAGGAAATGAGCAGGCTTTGGTAGAGGGATTCCTTGGGCCAAGGAAAGACCCAGATCCAGCAGGCCTGCCATGTACCCCTTTGCTGGAAACTCCTCCTGGTCACACCACCCTATCCCTGACTCCCTCAGCGGCTGAACCTTGACTGAGCTGTATTCCTGTTACAGTGCTAGAAACGAAAAAGAGAAAACATATGAGAAATAAAATTATGAAAATTTCCTCTGCCTTAATTCAAGGAGTGATACAGAACCCCCTACAGAAGCAGCTCTTGTACTCATGTTCGATGTGCCCAAGAAAGGAAGTTATTAACAGGGCAGTTCAGTGGAAGGCCCCTCAATGACCACCTGAACACAGCTCTTTATTATTCACCTAAGGGCATACACCTGCTAGTCCTGCCTTCAGGCACCAGGAAGTCTGCAGCCCATGGAGGGCTGTGCAGAGACCCCATGTCTGCCTCTTGTGGCATAGACCCCCACCTCTCCAAGCCCACGCATCCATCCCAGGGCCCTGACGTCTTTGTCATAATTGCATCCTGTGGTATGAGTGGCATCTTGTCCTAAAACATTGTCAGGCTTCTGTCTCCCTTCTTAGGTGCATTGAACTGCTCTTCACACATGGCTAGGTTTCTCCATCCCAGCGGCCATGTCATCTCTTACTTTCTCTAATAAACAAGGCGATAGGGCTTGATTAAAGAGTTCCCTCTTTGGGGCAAAGGGGCTGCCTTCCCTTGATTAACATGTTTGCCAGCTGTTTCCTGTTCTAGTCTCAGGCTGGCTTGAATCTGCAGGAGAATCAGGCACTTGACTGACTGGGTAATTATTTTTCCCTATTAAAAATCTATGTTCCTCCATGTGGCCAGTTCACAACTCTCCATCATGATGATGGGCCATTCCCACCTCTTCCATGCATCTACACTCAATTTGGGTTTATCATCTGATCCCACCAGCCAAGACAGAGCAATTGGCCCTCCACTTTTGGAGTCTGACCTCTTCCAAGATTAACCTGGTTCCTCTGAGGGTCTGAGCTCTCTGGTGAAAACAAACTGAGCCTTCATCCTGTGAAGGTCTCCAATCATGACAACAGGGTGTGATCACGCTCCTAGCACAAACACTCTGTGGTCAGCACTTAAGTACATTTTTTGCAGCGGAAACAGCAGTCCTTCAAGTCTCTCCTAAGAGACGATCTCATCACAGTCTGATAAGATTGATGTCCCACGGACGGTCCAAAGCCCAACCTGCAACTTCACTCACTTCTCCACCTGCGCCACCGTGCTGCCCAAGCTTGCACAGGGTTTCTGAGATGTTAGGGTTGACGGAAGACTGGAAACAAGAACACCCAAGAGGTTGTAAATACTTTAAAAAGAAAGGAGTATTTCCATGATCTTGGGCATTTCTGTCAGATTGTTTTCACACCTATTTTGGAAAAGAACAAGTAAAGTAATACATGTTAGCATTCTCAGTATATCCATCCTGCTTCAGCCTAGATTATAAGAAAGATCAAAATTATGTTTGAATAAGTGGGTTTTTATTCACTTTTTAAAACAATTTATTGGTTGATTACTCTGTATCAGGCAAGGTTCTATCTAATCTGAATTTATCTTTCCAACGTATGAGTCAATTCTGCTGACTGGGAAGTGCTAGGAAGATAAACAGAAGTCTGCTCTGGAGTGGCAGGGGCAGAAAGGGCAGGCACTAATTTAGTTGATGAATCAGGCCAGGCTCTCGGAAGAAGCCCTTGGTAGTATAGATAGGAGGGCCTACTCTTACCTGCTGAGTCTGGCCGCCTCTACCACACCCTCCTCCATTCTCAAAATCAGAAGGGCTAACGGTAAGCTTTGACACCATCGCCAAGCTCTAAGTAAAACCACTCTCCTCCGGTAAAGATGTTAACATTAATAAAGCAGATCCACATCCCCAGCAAGCAAAAGAAAAACTTGTTTTGGTCAAACATCCAATTTCACGTTAGTTTGACTGATGTTGTGTCTTTTGTTTCTTTTGTACCAGACAGAGGAGAAGAAGCTGCAGTCTTCTGAAGAACATATGAGCAAGAGTTTCCTGGAAGACAAGGGTCTTCCTCAGGTCTTTAGCCTGCCACACTCTCACTTATGTACATTTGCTGGGATAGATGGATTGTCAAAAAATTTTCCAGATATTTTGGTGAGATGTATCCAAAGTCTTAAAAACGTACCATTTCTCTGCATCTATCCTTAATTATTTCCCAAAAATAAATTCTTGAAAGTGGAATTCAGCTGCAGTGGGGGTTCATGGCAGTGATACTGGTAAAAGTGAAAGGCTGGCAACATTCCTGTTCAGCAACAGGAAGTCATGGCACATTCATCCAACGGGGAGGCAACATGACTTACAAGAACTCTAGACTGTGCTGTTCAGGTGGAACAGCAAGGACCAATATGATCCCACTGATTGACTTTTAATTGTGTATATGTAAGCACAAAAAAAGTCCAGATAGTTAGACCCCAAAATGTTAACAGTGGTTCGCTCTGGGATGGGATTGTGGAACATTTTTATTTTCTCAGCACTATCTTTTTATTTTTTAAACATTATATATTTTTGAGTGATTTTTAAAAAATTTTAAGGATGTAGGGTATAATTCAGGGTTAGGTATACACATGGTCATTGTACAAGTAAAGTCTGGGTCTCACTTTGGTCCCCACTTCACCTGGTTTGCGATCAGGTACCCTTATTGATGAAGTATGCCACCTTCCCACCCTCCCCATCAGTTTCCCACTACTTCCAATCCCTTTCTTGTAGTATTATGATAATTGTTCAGGGTCTGCTTATGAGTGAGAACATGTGGTACTCGGTTCTTTGTTTCTGTGATAGATCATTGAGTATTACAGACTCTAAATCCATCCAAGCTGCTGCGAAGTTAATAATTTTGCCCTTCTTTATGACTGATTAATATTCCATCATGCATATGTACCACTTTTTTTTTATCCAGTCCAGTTTTGATAGGCAGCTTGGTTGGTTCCATGTTTTTGCTATTGTGAATAGTGCTGCAATAAACATGCATGCACAGGTATCTTTTTTATAGAACGATTTGAGTTCCTGCAGGTATATTCCCAGAAGGGGGATTGCTGGGTCATATGGAAAGTTGATTTTTAGATCTTTTAGGAATCGCCATAGTGTTTTCCACAGAGGTTGTACTAGTTTACACTCCCACCAACAGTGCAGAAGTGTTCCCTTTTCCCCGTATCCTCTCCAGCATCTGTTTTTGTTTTTTGTTTTTTGTTTTGAGTTATTGATGATGGCCATTCTGACTGGATGTGGGTGGTATCTTACAGCAGTTTTAATTTGCATTTCTTTGATGATTAATTTTTAAAATTAATTTTAAAAAGAGAATTAAATGGCTGCCCAAGGTAACCCTGTCTTCCAAGCATATCTCTAATATACCTGTATAGTATGTAACTGACTTGTCTAGCATCCAGTGGGCAAACTACATTGTGTCTTATCTAGCCTGCAGCCCTTTATTCAGAGGTCACCTGGGGTGTCTGCTTGGGCCTTTGGTCCTCAGAGAAGTCCTTGGAAAAGAGTATAGGTCCTTTCAGAGTGCAGGCAAACATGCACATGCAGTATCCACCCCTGTACAGATTCATGGGAGAACCAGCTATTCTGTTCAGCTCCCCATGAGTCAGGGCCCATCCCCACCTGAAGTGTTCAAGTGTCTCCCTTGGTGTTTGCATCAGGAGACACCTGACACGAATGAGGGTGCAGCAGACACAAAGGCTACCATGCCTGCTCCACACATCTCCCTGTCCTTGACATGGAGGTTCCTTCCTCTCCCATCCCACCCTCACATTGGGAGAATATTCTAGTCCCTCTGCTCCTTCAACTTGGCATGTGAATCCTGAGATTTGGCCTGAGACAGGAGAAGGAAATGATTGCTGCTTCCAAGATGAGCTTTCTTGCATCAGCACACTAGTATTCTTCTGAACAGAAAAACAAGCTTTACAAAGCTCATTCTTTTCCTTCTTATTCTCGGTGTGCTTCCCTGCTCCCTGCCTCATCTCATTGGTCCCTCAAGGGCTCCCCCAACAGCCCACATATAGTTTTCATCAAAGTCTCAGCCCCCCCCTAAAATGCACATAGGCACACAATTGTGTGTATCAGGTAATATCTTAAAGAAGTCCATAACACACAAAAAGTTTGGAGTCACTAGCTTAGGGCATATCTTAAAGGATGGACAAAGGATTTGCACCCTTCAGTCTGAAAACAAACAAACAAACAAAAACCCCAAATGAAGAAACTCATGAAATTAAATTTCTGCCCATCTTAGGAATCGAGGGTAACCATGGAAGAGATGACTCAATTCTGAATGACAAGGTCATCCAAAAGGTGGAAACGTTCGATGGGAAGGCAGCCCCTCCCATGTCCCCAAGGGAGGTGCCTCATGAGGCCCAGAAAGGATGCTCCTGAGCTTCTTGAGCTCAGCATCGGGGCAGACACTCACCCTGGCCCTAGATGCATAGATGGGGGCTGGACTATGTCCCAGCAGAATAAAACCCTATACAGCCTGTTACTATAAGCAACTGAAGCTTTAACCTCTGAGATTGTGTTGTGTGCATACTTTTCCCCAGCTCTGAGCCCAAGAGGAGAGCCTCCAGTTTTTCCATCTCTATCCCCAGGGCCTGATACCAAAATATGGACACTCAATAGTGTATATTGAAGGTCTCACCCCTCAGCATCCCTGACACACCACTGCTACCATAGTCAGTTCGTTCACATGCTTGCCTCTGCCATGGCCCCCTGGTCACCCAGGCCAGTTTATGTGGCCCCATCCTCAGCATCTTTGTCTGCCTCCTGCAGTGCAGATGGCCCTGAAGTCCTTCCAGGCCAGGCCTGGGGGAGCCATGTCTTTCCTGGTATGAATGCCTTTAGTCCTTCCTTGTAGTTGTGTGCTCTTTTTTTTTTTTTTTGCTGCCTCTGCAGCTCCTAGACCACTCCTGTGACTTGAGCCATACTCATCTTCCTCTGCCAGTGTGAGGCCCAGAACTGTATCATTTCATTGCTTTCAGCGTTTTCTCCACAAATGGCACCGCTGTGCACAGCTGTATATGTGTAAAGCAAGAGTTCCTTTGCCCAAAGTAAGTGGGGGGCCCCTTTCTGTAATCTCTTTCATCTCTGATTCTTTCAGAAGTTTCCTTCTTGCCCATGAGGACTTTCCTCTCATCCATGGACATCAAAAGCTGGTTAGAAAGTTCTTCTCAGTACTGCCTGCATGTTAATGTTTCTAAACAATCTCATTCCTATTGTGAAAAAAAGCCCGCGTGTCCCTCTTGCCATATTAACTATTACAATCTGCCTGGTCATGCCTCGACATCCCTAGACAGCAAGCACCTGTCCTACGCCATAATTAATATTTACTGCATTCTTAGTTTTGTCATCTGGACCATGTCATATGATAAGAAAGTCACAGCCTCAGAATGGTTTTCCTTCTACATTGCTGTAAAATTAAGCATTATGGCAATTATACCCAAACTTCAATTATTCAGAGGCACTATGGGAACATGATCAAATTCTGAATGAGGAAGGTTTACACAAAGGCAGGTTATGCATAAGGAAAGTGACCAGATTTCAGAGCATCACATTTCAGTCATAGAGCAATCAACCTTATGCTGTCTCAGAGAACACAAGTAGCCCATCTTGAGGTAACTCAGAAAGCACCAAGAAAACCAGCTCCCTTTGTAGAGAAAGGTGGAAACATTTTAGGGGAGGGTGGCTTCTCCCATGTGACCATGTGAGATGCTGAGTATAAGTCCCATTCCTGCCCAAGCAGTGAGTTTCCAGTCCCATTCCTGCCCAAGCAGTGAGTTTCCAGTAGGCAAATTTAAGTGCATGCTGTTAACTCTCATGTGAGATAACCAAACTGAAGGTTAACTTTCACTTACCAAAAGCTTGCCATATCTTAGTCGGGGTACCCTTCCTCTTCCTTGCCTGCATCTCACCTCCACACTAGTCAAAGGTGCTTTTTAAAAATATTATTATTATTATTTTTTGAGTTGAAGTCTCATTCTGTCGTCCAGGCTGGAATGCAGTGGCACACTCACGGCCACCACAACCTCTACCTGCTGGGCTCAGGCAATCCTTTCACCTCGGCCTTCCAAAGTGTTGGTATTATGGGCATGGGCCACTGCACCTGGCCCACAGGTGCTTTTAAAACTTCATCTGTTGGAGACGGGAAAGGTTAACACAACTATGAGCCAACAAGCCCTCCAAAATGATACATTTGCAAATGTCTGTTTTCAAAATGTTTACATTGAGGGAAATGTTAAATCAAGCTCCCTAATGAGAACAAGTGTCTGTGGGATGCAAGCAAGATGGATTCTGGCTACCAAGAACTACAAGAGCAGAAAGGAAACCAAAGGCAACATCACTGTCATGAGCAACGGGTAAGCAAAAGGCATGAAGAACCACATCTTAGTTCCTTGGGCATTTAATCAACTGTAAAAACTGGTGCCTGCTGCCTCCATTCCCAGGGGTCTCTTGATTATCACTAAAATAATAATGACAAATTGGGAAAGGCACAGAGGACAGGCAAATGTGAAGTCAAGTGTTGAAGATGGCAATAGGAGGTGACAACCATAGGCTTTAAGCCAGGAGGAGCCAGAGTTGGCCTTGGGGGCTCCTCTTCCAGGAAGCAAAGCCAGCTACCTGCATTCATAGCCCTTCTGGAGGGAGAGGAAACAAGGAGGACTGCAGGGCAGTGGCAAAATTTCATCCCCAGAGCTCTGTTCAGCATAAATCAGCCTTGCTTCATTTCTGCTTGAGAAAGAGCAAGCCCTGGAACACAGAAGGAACTTTAGGTCAGATGGGAGCACGCCTGGGTTTAACAGGAACAGGAAGGGAGCTGCCTCTGTGGTAGGCCTCAGGCTCACTTGCAGAAACTGAGCTGGATGAGACCCTCTGTGACACCCAAATTCCAGAATTCTCTTTTGTCTTATGAGCTCATAGGTTAAGATAGAGTCTGTTTATTACCCTGCACAAAATGATCTCCAACAGTGAAAAAACAGGCCCACCAAGTACTTAGAAGTCTCCAAACCTTAGCTTCCTAGGCCCCTGATATTTAATACGTACTTTTATGGTTTCATTTCTTATTCTCTAAGTTCCCACTTTCCCCAGAATTCTTCTTCCCCAACTCTTCACCCAGGTAACTCCTACTAATCCTTAATTTCTTCAGAGACCACCTGGCATACCACCCTTTCTGTCCTATTACATTAGATGTCCCACTGTGCACTTATTTTACATTCGTGATATGTATTACTTTCTCCCTTAATTCAACAAATGTTTATTGAGCATCTACTAGTCACAGGCACAGAGCTAAGCACTGGGGATTCAGCTATAATCAAGAAAGAAACAATGTATGCCTACTTGAAGCTTGCCATCTGGGTGGGAGGAGCATCATTATCATTACATAACAATATTTTATTGCAGTATTTGGTGTTTAAATGCTATGAAGGAAAAGAAGATTGAGCTATGAGGAAACAGCATATGTGAAGAGCCTGGGGTAAAGCAATTTTAACTTGACAGACTGCCAATAAAGTTATTCAAATAGTTTTTCTTCCCAGCCCCACCCACTCCTGACAATCAGCACCCTCCACGAGTCAGAGACCCTGCACATGCTGCCACCACAGTTCACTGTGCCAGGCACAGCAGAGGGCCAGAGCAAGTAGGGACTCTTCAAGGACACAGCTGTCCTTAACCCAGGAAGGACCCTAAACCGTGGTTTTTCTTTCCCTTCCTCCTCACCCAGTCCCAGAATTTGTTTCTCATAATTAACTCACTTGACAACTGGGAAAACTATTTTAAAAGTGAACAAAATAAATAGAAATGGTGCTAACTTCTCTCCTAATGCCCTCCATGGATGACTTGAGGTTTTTAAACAGAAAGAATGAGGGAGCAGACAGTGAAGGCTTTAAACTCTTTGTGCTCCCAGATCTGTAACACTAAGGTGCTGGAATTGATTTGTCCTTAAAAAAAGAAAAAGAGCTACAAGTCCTATGTATGCCCAGAATTGGGGAGAGAGATCAATGTTAAACCACATAATTGGGAGATGGGTGAGGAAGCAGAAGGGAGAAACATTCTTTATTGACTCAGAAAAATGAAACTTAAAGTCAAAACACTTTCATTAAATGCCTCACTTGATGCTGTACTGACCAGGGTGAAGGTTCTGGAAAGACGCATGTGGCAGAAGTGTTAGCATGTCATGACCTGACATGAGCTCTGGGACATGGGGTGGTGGGTGGCCTGCAAGGGACGCTCACCAGCCTCGAAGAGCAGGAGCTAAACTCACAAAGGGAAAGTGGGAACTAGACAACAGCAAGTGAGTCTTCCAAAGAAACAAAACAAAGCAGTTAGAACTTTCCAGATCAGGAGTCAGGAGCCTACCTTCACATTATCCATAAATAAAGTTTTTCTATTTAAATTAAAATACAGGTAGGCCTACCAGGATGGCTACAATAAAAAATATAGACAATAACAGGTGTGGACAAGGAAGTGAAGAAAGTGGAAGCCTCATACATCTGATGGGTATATAAAGTGGTGCAAGTTTGGAAAATAGCTTGGCAAGCCAATCCCAGCAATCCCACCCCAGGTATATTCCCAAGAGAACTGAGAACACACATCCAGACAAAAACATGTACATGTTTATAGTAGCGTCATTCATGATAGCCAAAAAGTAGGAACAACCCTAACATCTATCAACAGATTAGTGGATAAACAAAATGTGGTACATGTAATGAAACAGTCAACCATAAAAACGAATGAATCGCTGATGCATGCTATGACATGGATGAAACTTGAAGATAAGATGCAGAGTGACAAAAGCCAGTCTGACCACACACTGTATGATTCCATTTACAAGAAATGTCCAGAACAGGCAAGTCCATAGATGCAGAAAGTATATTAGTCATTGTCAGGGCAGAAGGAAGTAGGGATGAAACAGTGATTGCTAGGGGTGCAGGTTTCTTTTAGGAGTGTTGAACTTGTTCTGGGATTAGACCATGTTGATAGCTGCACAACTTTGTGAATATACTAAAACTCACTGAATTGTACATGAAAAGATTTAATTTTATAAGAATCATGTTTCAATAAAAAGAAAGGCAGAATACATATGGTAGGATGTGGTTAACCTACTTGTCAGATTTATTTTCTTATCATCTTAAGCAATGCAGTAACAACAAATAAGATGTCTATTTAATAAAGCATGCCAATTTAGCAGCACCTTGAAGTAGATAGTTTGAAGTTAAATATATGGACCTGAAAATGATATAAAATCTTGAAGTATCTTGAAGTACCAACTTTTTAAATAAGTTCTACCTGGCTTCTAATAACTATCAACATTAGGAAGGTGTTGTGGGCTGAATTGTATCTCCCTCAAAATACATATATTGAAGTCTTAACCACCAGTACCTGTATTTTAAAAAAGAGGTAACTAAGGTAAAATGAAGTCATGTGGGTGGACCCTAATTCAATATGACTGGTGCCCTTCGAAGAAATTAGGATACAAACAGGCACAGAGGAAAGTGTTTGATATACGGCAATTTTTACTGAGAGATATAGACACACACATATACACATATATACATACACAAGAAATAGCTGGAAAGATATACATTAAAAAGTTAATAGTGATTATAGGTGGTGATATTATACATAATTTTAAATTTGCTTTGTATGTAGCCTGATTTTTTTGCAATAAGCATGGGCTACTTTTCTAACTGAGAAAACATTCTTAAAAAGCAATGAAGCTATTTCCATTTAGATAATTTTCACTATGTTGTGTATAATACTGCTAATTAGACATGCTAGAAGCTTTCATTGAACTGCTTTGGTTATTCTGAAGGTCTAAATCTATTTAACACGCTGATGTAAAGGACTTACCCAACATTCAACCACACCACAGGTGTTGGTGGGGTCATGCTGGCCCAGTTACCATGGATCTGTCTGCTTTTGGGGGCAATGAACTACAGGCTCATGCAGTACCTTTTCAGTAATTCTCTGCTACTGACATTAACTGCCTAGAGCCCCTAGTGTGTGTCACTTGGGGGAAGAAACAACCAGTCGGTCAATAATCAAAAGGTTAATGGAAGAACAATCCGTCAGCCTGCTATTCCCAAACTACTGGAAAGTTGCTATTCTCTTCAGAGCTCTTAAAAACAACAAGAATCATTTTCTTTGACTCCCACCTTGGGAACAAAAGAGTAAACCCAAGTACAATTTTTCATTTGATGCAGTAGAGTTTCTTGTATATTCAGTTTCTCTGTGTAACTTCTGTAATCCATGACTCCTACTTTAGGAGTAATTAAACAAGGGATGTCTACCCAAGTTTAGTACTGAGCTGGTCAGACATAAAATCTGCCTGGTGGGACTCAGGTGGGCAGGGAGCCTGTAAAGTGAGGAGTCTCAATCCCAGCTCCTCCAGAGCTAGGCACGTCTCACACCTGAATACCATACTCATTGTAGTGTCAGCAGGGTGAGAATGGTGGGGAGTGGTGGCAGGAGGATTAACCTGTGTCAGACTAAAGGGACCCACTGCTTCCCAGCTCCAGATATACTGTTCTCAGGGCCCAGGTGCTATATCTTCCAGATTTTAGAATGACAGTGGGAATTCTGATATTTATATGAACTCCTATGAATTTTTTTTTCTCTTGGTCACTAACTAGATTTTTTTAAACATTGTGCCGTCCAACATCTGTGGGCCACCAGTTTGTAATATCTGAGCAGCTGACTTGAGTTTGACATTGACTCCAGATCTTTCTACTCGGCAAGTCACCTGAACAAAGGGACAAATCATTACCTTAGGACCCTTTGGGCTTGAGTTTATTTTTCATCTTTATCTCATGATTTTTTAAAACATAACTCCAGGAGGAGCAGCCCCTCTTAAGAACTGTACCATTGTCTTCTCCAGATCACTTCAGTGTTTGGAAGTCACATTATTTTACCCCCAAATCAATTTTCCCCTCTAGTCAACTGAATAATAGGTTTACAGGCTCTATTCCTAGAAAAGATACTTGGAAAAAAAATAGAAGGTTATCATGATCTGGATTCCCTTGCCCCACATTACCCTGGATTCAAGCAAAGATGCCAGAGCCAGTGCAGTTCAGAAGCCAGGCTGGCTGCAAGGGGAAATAAATGACTTCGCCCTGATGGCCCAAGAGCCTGGCACAGAGGAATGATGTACTGGCCTAATAGCCACTGCAGATGTTGGCTATTACCCTGCTAGAAACCCTCATGTCCCTCCTCTAAATGCCTACCCCTCAGTCCAGCTGCCCCCTCTCTCTCCTGCACTCCTCTCCATTCTAAAGCCTCTCATATTGAATACATGGAGAACAACTCCAGAACTCCCTCTCCATCCAGTCCCTCTGGCTTTCAGGGCACCAAGGAGCTGGAAGGGCTGGATATGATGGCTATGCACAGCACACTTGCATGGTGTTTGATAAAAAGAAAGCCTTTGTACATATGCCATCTTTCTCTTAATCCTCACAAAAACTCAGAGAGGCTTCATGCCCTTTGTACAGAGGAAATGGAGACTTACAGCAGTTATTTTAATAAGAAGGAGAAAAGCATTCTGAGAGAAGTCTTCCTGGAGAAGGTGAACTTCCAGTTGAACCAGAAGCCCAGGCATTGAAGCAAGAGCATGAGGGACACACTGGGAGAACAGTAAATTGACCCAAATCCTGGTTTCCCAAAGCACTCCCATTATATCCCACCAAGTCCTCAACACTCCAGCTGCAAGAGTCTACCATGGGAGGCTTTGGGAAGCTTCATCCCAGAGAACACAAGCTTCTTATATAGCATGCAAAGCTTTAGAGCAGGGTGAAAGGCATGATGAGAGAACCAAGACAGCCTCATGGCAGAGGGTGGAAGACAGCAGCCTGAAAATCAACACAACCCACAATTACTTAAAGAACGCAAGCCCTGTCTAAAGACAATCATCCACTATCCACCAAGCCACATGGCTGCTTATTCCAGGTTAAACACACACACACACACACACACACACACACACACACACTACCTGGTCCCTGAAGGTTTTTGTGTTTATATTACTTTGCCTAGCTGTGTGGGGACCAGTTAGTGAAGGGATGCAGCAGTGGGTCTGGAAGGGAGGCCTGCAGTAAACTGTTTGGGACAGAATAGGTGGGACTTGGCAACCCAGGGAGCTGGAAGTGGGGATTGTGGGAAGGCTATCAGGGAGGGAGAATTTGATTCTCTCTTGGTTAGTAACAACACATCCCCACAAAGCTGTTCTTCTTGTGTCATGTTTAGACATCTAATTGGCCCTTCATGTGACTATCTGACCACAGGTATCTCCATTAAAAGTAGGAACTTGGAGCTAGGAGAAATGTCAGAGCTACAGACATGGCTCTGAGAGTTTTCTGCACAAAGGTTATACTTGAAGTTGTATATAAGCCGGGCTCGGTGGCTCAGCCTGTAATCCCGCGCCTTTGGGAGGCTGAGGTGAGTGAATTGCCTGAGCCCGCGGGTTCGAGACCCGCCTGGGCAAGCGAGACCTCATCTCTACAATAAATCAAAAAATTAGCCGGGTGTG
>CAUYQG010057671.1:0-50094 GCA_963574415.1 Tarsius wallacei
TACATGTCTTGTCATTTTTAGATAGTTCATTTACTACAAAAGATTTTCAGAGATGGGCATTTCTCCAATGAGCGATCTCTAGATAAGCCTGAAAGGGCAATTCTTCTGGTTTTTTTTTTTTTTTTTTGAGTTGGAGTCTCAATCAGTCATCCAGACTGGAGTGCAGTGGCCACTCCCGGCCACCACAGCCTCCACCTGCTGGGCTCCGGCAATCCTTCCGCCTCAGCCTTCCGAGTAGCCGGAATTACAGGCGCGCGCTACCACGCCCGGCTAATTTTTTGATTCATTGTAGAGATGAGGTCTCGCCAAGTTGCCCAGGCGGGTCTCGAACCCGCGGTCTCAGACAATCCACTCACCTCGGCCTCCCAAAGCGCGGGATTACAGGCTGAGCCACCGAGCCCGGCCTAGGGTAATTCTTCAATTGAGAAGTTCTTTTATTATGATATAATTTGGATCATATAAAACTGACTATGGGGTCTCTGATCTGAAGTAACCAGATTATACCATTAGTAAATGAAGAAGTTAGGCATTAGGGTTAGCTATATGTACATGATTAATATTCTTAGTAATAGTGATAACTACAAATATAAATATATTAGAACTACAGTAGCATATACCATCCAACACGCTCAGGTTTTCATGTTATTTCAAATCACTTTAATATCAAGCAGTTAATGTATATTATGATACTGGAACTAAATTATTTAGATTTGTCAATGGGAAGTTTATACTCAACTTTCTGAAAAACATTGATTTTTAAATTTCTGCATGCCCACTTTTTTTTTCTGTGAACCAAATTTACGTAGGGACATATACATCTGATAGTCAATGGTTTTTGTGAAATTATTCACAACAGAGTCAAACTCAGAAAGCCCATGCTTAATATTACTTCTTTGTCAGTGCTTATTCCTCACTTTATCCCAATTTTCATCAATATAAATTTTATAGGTCATCAATTTGTCATTTTTCAATGTCGGACATAATGAGAAATTATAAGTGCTTTTGTTATGTGCTGTAGTGTGGGGAAAATTAATGATTGCTTTATGTTTAGTAAAATAATATACTATAACTGCTCCTTAATTTCAGTATACTGAATCATATTTTGTATCTTTTTTCATATTTTGTATTATTAGAATACATAGCATTCCTTTAATTTATGAAATGCTTGTAGAATTGAACTTTAGTGCATATAATCAGTCTTATGTGCATAACCTCCAGATTAATTAATTAAAAACTCATTCTAAATTGCTGGGCTATCATTAGAACTTCCGTTTCTTATTCCCTTTGTGACATGTTACCAGGAAAAATTCACTACTTTGAATAATAATGAGCTTGAGACAGATTTAGCTTTTGAAAGCTGATTAATCTCTTTCTCTGTTATGAACACCTAATTTATAAAATATCTTTGCTCCCTTTTATAAGGAAAATCTAATGTCAATTTTTCTTTGAATTTCTACTTATAAAGTATTGAGATGTGCTAATTTGTATTTAAAATGTTAATATGGATTTCGGGATACAGATGTGCTGGCAAAATATCAAACCATATGTGAGATGATTATATTATTATATTACTGACTATAATTATTTGAGTTTTATGAGTCATATGAACTAAAACCATTATATATTCTCTGACAGTTTCAGAAGAAATGATTTCCTCTGCTTTATATGTTAGGGGTATATACTTTTCGAGATGTAGTGAAAGGCTCTGTAAATGTCTTGGTGACCTTTAGTGACCTTATCACTGCAAGCATTATTATATGCACAAATGAATGGAAGCCAATCTTAGTGTATGTGTTATTGAAATTGGGATACAAACAGTTTAAGGTATGAATTTATGTGCTACAAGTTTCTAAAAAAAATCTATAAAACAAATGTAGGATTTCTTAACAATTTCAGTGAAGTGGCAGGTTTCTAATAATATTAATCAATGATGGTGCTAGTAAAAGTTAATAATTGGTTAGAAGCAGTTATGTTAATGGCAATGATAATAATTGTGGCTTATTTGATGAACAGTGGGTAAAATTTTCAGCAAAAGACTGAAAGATGATTTCTGTCAATAAATCTATTGAAAAAATTATGTAACCTTGAATTATTAATGGAAAAATGAATGCGCAAGAAAAAAAAAGAACATGTCTAAATAGTATCTTATTTAATAATTTCTTATCACTTGTCAAATGATACAAACAGATCTTGACAAAAAGCGGCACCCTGGTGTACTGAATTCCCTGAAGTTGACAGAACAATTTGGAATCGAATAGTATCACAGATATGATATAGGGAACTTCCCTGATTCCTAACATGTGAGAGCTCAAAAGCATTACTAACCTTGTAGGTTTTCAAGACTGTTATTTAGTGGATGTATGGCCCTGCAATTTTCCCTTCAATTCTTCCTAAAAGGCTCTGAAAGTAGAACACTTTGAAGGCGAATATTTGCCTCCAAACAATATTTTAATAACTTTGCATACCCCTTAGGGCCAAATATTCTATCTACAACTTCCTATATTAACTGGAGGCTGAAGAGGGATTTTCGTGTAGGTATGGACATATGTTTTTGGGTAGATGGATCTTTTGGTGAGACTAAAAGAGTGCAGAAAACAATGGATATCACAGTTCTCTCACAGTTTTAACTCTTAAAATAACAATTCAAGGTTGTTAGATAAATTTTCACACAATTATCTATCTCTGTGTCAAATCTAAAAGATTTTAGTGTTTAAATCTGATGATCACATGGACAAATATTAAGTCTAAGAAGTGAAGTACGTAACTAACGTTCACAGGAAGAAAGAATAATAAATGCATTTATAGTGATAGATCAATCCGCTTCTCCATTTCCACTACTTCTAAACTAGTGCAGGTCTGACTTTATCAGTTTTTTAATTGTCTTCTTGTTATATTATCTGCTCAAAAACATCTTCACCTAACACCAGAGCAATTAATTATATATTTGACTTTGCTGCTTCACTCCAAAATTCCAGGACTCTGCAAAACTTAATGACCACAGACTACTCACCTTAATTTAGCATTCCGAGTAGTCCACAAGTTGGCCTTTTTAGTTAGATCTCCCATCTTGCTGGAAAAATCTATGCTTCAGCCATTCCCATCTCCTGTATCTCAAATGTGCCTTATTTTTTCTGTGCGTAGATCTTTTGAATGCTCTGAAAAGGAGCTATTTTACCCTTCCACTGAAGTCTCCGCCTTTCACATTAAAATCCTATTCAATTTTTAGGCTAAATTTAAATCTTTCACCTCTATGGTCTCATCTCTGATCAACTGAGCTAAAAGTAAACTTTTCAAAATTTTAGAATATTTGACAACACACAGGCTAGTGCAAAGGCATTTGACATCTTTGTAAAAAAAAAAAAATCTCCATTTGGGCAGAAAGTCCCAAAGGCATACAGCATGGTGAGCAAACTACAAATCTGAGTGAATTAGAAAAAAACTCCTCTTAATCTTTGCTGATATAGCTCCTTGACAGATTGTATAGCTTAGCAAATGGAGATTCATTAAGTTTCAGTTCTCTTTTCTGTCACTGTCTAGCTGGGTGACCTTGAACATATTATTTTACTGCTTTAGATTTAGTTTTGTCACCTGTAAAATAGGAATAATAATATGAAGTTCATAGTGTGGCTATGAATATGACAAGAGGTCATAAATGTAAATTGCCAGCTCAATATCTGGCACATAAACCCTCATCATTAAATTGTACTGACCATTGCAATAATTATTTATTATTTTACTATCCCTCAAGGCTAGTCTATTTTTCTCCTTGAAGCAAAGTTTTTGGTATGTATTTGTAGACACAAATGCATTTTTATTTATATTTGACTGAAATGTTTATTGATGATTATGAGCTAGTCAATACCTCTTAAATAAATATTAGCAGAACTGCATCTTTTGAATTCAGATATTATTTTCTTCTGCTGTTGACATCAGCTAGATACATACAGACAAACAAATGAAGAGTGAGAAAATAAATATAAGGAAGTTAGGAATCTTATTAATACCTTGGCCTTGATTTAAAGTTACAGATTTTGAGATAGACAATTGTTAGCATGATCCTACATTCCCATTCAATAAATGAGAACAACTTCCATTTTCTGAAAGATCATTTGTGGAAAATTATCAGATTACTGACCACAAAAATGTCAAAACCACCAAGTTATCTAAAAAAAAAGAAAAAAAGTGATATGATACTCTACACAGTACCAATGAAAAAGGCCTTAGCCTTGACCCATGAAGGTTGCCTTCAAGGCAACAAGGTAATTTATTTTTCCAACTGAGGTTCATTCAAATTCTTGTCTTCTCTGGCAATATTTGCTGCAGGTTATATTCAGTGGACCACGTTCATATCAGTCTTTTAACCTCTCCAGAACCCTTTGCATCGGCTTTGAGTGGCGTTTTCCCTTTTTCATAACTGGGATCTTTGTGCTGAGACGCCCATGAGGGATCAGGAGGGATAGCCACGGAGATGTGAATGTAGGGGGAATTGGGCTAAAGGATGATTTCTGTTAAAGCATTAATAGTATATTTGCATGTGGAGAGTGGGATTGACGTCAATATTTTGGCTGTATTCGTATTTATAAAATATCAAAGCCTCCATTGGAAAATATAACATGTTAGGTGGTTATTGTTTAGGTTTGTTACAGTCATTTAGATGCTTACAGATATTTAGATACTTCTGATTTTGGTAAGACTGCTTGTTATACTTGCATGCTGTGGATAAGAAGACATGCAATGTGAGCATTATTTTGATTCCTCAAAATATGTGTTCTCCCAGCACGGTGTACATGGTAAAAAAAAACTAAGGTAATGAAGGTATTTAATTAGATATGTGAAATCATTTCATTTTATCTTTATTTTTAATTATTTTATACTGTTTTATTATTTACTTTTAAAAATTATTTCAGACAAGATCTACTTTTCTGTAATGAAAAAGCTGAAATTTGTGAGGGGAACTTTTCTTACATAGAGTAATTCTGTTTATAAACCTCACCAACCAGTCAAATGTCGATGAGCTTGTTACTAAACTTCATTAAGTTCTTGTGTGCTTCATGAATCTTTCAGTAGTTTCAGCAAAAGCAAAAGTTTGAATTGCAAACCTTATTTTTATTAATAAAATACTCATATGCCAGGTTTAGTGGGTATGACTCAATCCATTTTCAGAACTGAAAAATAAATATAACTTTAAGCTTTAAAAATAACCCTCTGTATAGAAATGAGAGGATAATAAAAAGAGATCCCAAACCATCTAATGTAGAACATTTTTTATATAAACTATTTTGTAAAATTTTTGTTATAAATCTGTGAGATGGGTAAGACAGGTATGGTGTAATAATAGTCACTTTTGTCAAGGTAAAGCCTCTTTTAATCCAACTATCATATTAAATATAAATGAAATTTTAAAAATTCTTTTTCTGACATGATTTTCACTGCTCTGGTTGCTGAACCTATACTTAAATAGCATTAATGAAAAAAATGCTGAAGACATAATCATTTTATAGTCATCTTTGTGTTACTTTGGTTCCTTTTGAATTTATAACCTTTAACTTGTAACTGAGATTTATGAAATATGACCAGCACTCAGTAGGTGGCGCTAATGAGACAGACAATATCAAATTGTCAACTATATTGCCAGAGAAGATTTATTATAGAGTTTAGCAATAAGGATGTTGGGAGTAAAGGCAAGCTGATTGTGCTGTATCTCATTTGAAGAGTGCAGATGCCACATCAAATTATTTTACAGATTTATTCAATCCCTGCTTTATATGAATGTAAGGATAATGTTTATTCCTTCTTGTCTGCTTATCATATATATATATTTTTAAAGGCATCTTCTTCCGCTGAAAACCAAGCTTAATAGTCTGCCTATATGAAGTGACTTCCGGTCAAATGCCGTAAAGGGGAAAAGCTAGACTGAGTTTCAGTGATTCTGTTAAACATGAAACATGGAATTCAAATGAGATTCTTGTGAGCTACTAACTACTAAGAAATTATAATCCTGCTAATCTTTGAGAAATACCTAGGAGGTTATTTACTAGTTTCTCAACGAGGCCAAGTGTTCCAAGTTAGAACATTACCATCTTTATGGTTCTACTAAACATTTGCAATGAAAATCTGATGTACCGTGGCAATTAGATTCTTAAAGAACAAACAAATGCTATTTAATTAGAAAGGATTGAAGTATTTGCTTACCTTGTCAAGTTAAGAATTAAGCTACAAACATATCATTTGCCCATGTGTTAGGAAGTGCCTTGATGAGTAGTGAGCAAGTTATTTGGGAACCATCTCACCAAGAGAGAAAGAGTTATTATTCAGAGCCATTTAATAAGAGCATACTAATGCCTGTTCTCTGAAGTCACCTTTCTACACAGATTAGATCAGCATTGACATTTCTTGTATCCTACGTTTTTCACTATTCAATTTTCTTCCAATAAAAAGCAATCTTGTCTCAATTCTAAGTTTTAATGTGCATAGTGTGATCTATTTCAAATTTTTATAATGCTATTTGAAACCAGTGGATGAATAAAACTATTCAAATAGGTTCCCTCTAATATGACTAAGGTTAAGAGATTAATACTTAATTGACAGACTAGTTAATCTTTTTTTTACAAGTAACATTAGAAATAACATTATTATATGACCAAAGCAACATTTCTCATCAAGAAAATTATATAATTTTGTATGGATTTAATCAACAAATCAAAAGTTATGTGTGCTGTAATCATTGCCCCTTCCTACCAAAAGTGACTGGTCAGGTACCAGATATTTTTGTGCAGATTGGTATAAACCAAAGGGTGTGTCTCAGTTATTTCAATGTGTAAGTGTTTTGTGAACTTAGGCACATATCTTTGACCATTTTACAGAATTGGATTAAAATGATTTCCCAATCATAGGGGTCTTCTGATATAGCCGATCAACTTCTCAGTGGGGTTATCTGAGAAAAATTTCATATATTTCCTGTCTCCACAAATTCCACAGCTGAGTATGACTTATTTTGATTTATCTATGGGGTAAAAAATGTTAAGGAGGCTGATGCAAATTGTATCTCCGACTTAGAAACTTCCATAATGTAAACGTATCAGATAGATTGTTTATACATAAATTTGGCACTTAGCATGAAAACTTGATGATCTTGAGCGGGTCATCCTCCATCTCTTTCTCTTCTTTTTCTGAACACCTTTGTTGATGTATATTTCACACACCATGCCATTCACCCATTTAAAGTGCATAATTAAATGATTTTTAGTATATTCACAAAATGTGCAATCCATCACCACTATGGATTTTAAAATATTTTTTCACCCCCAGAAGAAACTCCACACTCATTAACATTTCCCCCCATTTTCTTCTATTTCTCTTCAACTCCCCCAGTCGTAGGCAATCACTAATCTTTCTGTCTTTATAGATTTGTTTCTTCTAAACATTTCACATAAATTTCATGCATTCCATTTTGTATAATTATGCACTATCGGTATATTTTTGAAATTAGCTTATTTTACTTTGTAGAATACTTTCGTCCATATTGTTGCATATATTAGTACTTAATTTCTTTGTAATGCCAAACAATAATGGATTGTATAAATATTCTACATTTTATCCGTTTATCAGTTGGGAGACATTTGGATTGTTTCCACTTTTTGGCTACTATGTACAACGCTGCGATCATTTGTGTGTAGATTTTGTGTAGATGTAGGTTTTTAATTCCATTGGGTATATATCTAGGAGTGGAATTGCTGAGTACTATGACAATTCTATATTTAACCTTTTGAGGAATGGCCAGACTATTTTCCAAAGTGGCTGCACCATTTTTCATTTTCACTAGTAATGCATAAGTGTTTTAATTTTCCATATACTTGCCAACTTTTTGTGTCAATCTGTTTGATTATAGTCATTTGTCTTAGTTTATTCAGACTGCTATGAAAAAATACCCTAGACCAGGCAACTTAAAAACTACAGTAATTTATTTTTCACAGTTCTGATAACTGAAAAGTCAAAGACCAAAGTGCCCACCATGTCTGATGAGGGCCTACTTCATATATATGGTGCCATTTTGCTGCATCCTCACACGGTGGAATGGACAAACAAGTTCCTTTAGGCCTCTTTTAGGGACACTAATCCCATCCCTAAGGTTTCTGCCCTCACAACCTAATCACTTCTCAAAGTCTTCACTTAGTACTATCACTCTAAGGATTAGGTTCTAATGCACCAATTTTGGAGCAGGGGGAAACAAACATTCAGATCATAGCATTCCATCTCCATAGCCACCTTACTGGGTGTGAGGTGGTCTCACTGTGGGTTTTATTTGTATTTCCATGATAGTTAATAATATTGAACTTTTTTTCCAATTTGCTGATTAGCTATTTATAGATCTTCTGTGGTCTATTCAAATCCTTTGTGAATTCTAAATTTACTATTTGTCTTTTATTTATTTATTATCAAAAGATCAAGGTGTCCACCATAGATTACATAGATTTCATAGGTCACCTAGATTACAGATGCTATTATTTCCAGTATGGAGATGGCTTGATCTTGGACTTCTCAGCCTTTAGAACTGTGAGAAATAAATTTCTGTTATTTATAAGCTACCCAATCAATGCTATCTTGGTATAGCAGCTTGAACACACCAAGACAGTAAAAAGTGCTTTGACACAGCAAAATTAAGAACAAGATAGTTTTTCCCATATGTCTTCCGTCCTCACACGTGCATAACCTTCCCCATTAACATTTCTTTCTAGAGTAGTACATTTGTTATAATTGATGAAACTATATTGACATATCATTATCACCTAGTGTCATAATTTACTGTGGGGTTCATTGTTGATATTATACATTTCATGGGCTTGGGACAAGTGTATATTTACATATTTCCACTATTATACTATCATACAGAGTAATTTCACTGCCCTAAAAATCCTCTACGATCCACCCATTCACCTTTCTCTCCCTCAACCCCTGTCAACCTGTCTCCATAGTTTTGTTTTTTCCAGGATGTCATGTAAATGGAATTTTGCAGTATGTAGCCTTTTCAGATAGAATTCTTTCAATTAGTAATATACATTAAAGTTTTTTCCATGTCTTTTTAAAGACTTGACAGCTCATTTATTTTTTATTGATGAATAATATATTCCATTACCTGATTGTACCACAGTTTATTCATTCTCCTACTAAACAACATCTTGGTTGCTTCTAAGTTTTGACAATTATAAGTAAAACTGCTATAAATATCCATGGTTGTGTTTTTATACATTTCCAACTCCTTTGGGTAAATAGCAAGCAATGTGATTAGTGAATAGTATGGTAAGAGTATGTTTAATGTTGTAAGAAACTACCCGACTGTTTTCTAAATTTTGCATTCTCACAATTAATGAATGAGAGTTCCTATTGTTACTCATCCACTCAGAATTTTTGTTGCCAGTGTTTTGCATGTTATCCATTCTAATAAGTGTATAGGGGTATCCTGTTGTTTTAATTTACAATTTCCTAATTATATATAATATGAGCATCTTTTTATATGCTTATTTATACCTGTAGAGCTTCTTTGGTGAGATGTCTGTTATGGTGTTTTGCCCATTTTTTTTTCCATTGAATTTTTTTTTCTGTTGAGACTTAAGAATTCCTTGAATATTTTGAATATCTTGAGTTGTAAGTGTTCTTTGTAATATTTGCACATTTTGGATCACAAATCCCAGTCTTTATCTTGTATTCTCATTCTCTTGACAGTGTCTTTCACAGAATAAAAGTTTCACATTTTAAATTTAAAGTCATTAAATCCAGCTTATTAATTCTTTTCATGGATTATTCTTTCAGTTTTGTATCTTAAAAGTCATCGTCTGGCCAGGCATGGTAGCTAATGCCTGTAATGCCAGCACTTTGAAAGGCCAAGAAGAGAGGATTGCCTGAGCCCAAGAGTTCAAGATCAGCCTGGGCAACTTGACTAGACCTCATCTCTACATTAAATTTAAAAAAAAAATTAGCTGGGCATGGTGATGGGTGCCTGCAGTCCCAGTTACTTGGGAAGCTGAGGCAGAATGATTGCCTGAGCCCAGTAGATCGTGGCTTCAGTGGTTGTGATCATGCCTCTGCTCTTCAGCATGGGTGACAGAGTACAACTCTGACTCAAAAAAAGAAAGTCTTTGTCATACCCATGGTCTTCTTTTTTCAACATAATCTTCTAGGAGTTTTATAATTTTGTATCTTATGGTCTATGATCTATGTTTAATTAATTTTTGTATAGGATATAAGGTCTTTGTTTAGATTCTCTCTCTCTCTCCCTCTTTCTCTCTCTATTTGGATATCCAGTTGTTTCACCAACATTTGTTGAAAAGACTATCTTTGCTTCATTTTGTTGCTTCTGCTCCTTTGCCAAAGATCAATTGATTATATTATGTGGGCGAATTACTGGACTCTCTATTCTGTTCTGTTGATTTGTCTATTTTGTTTTAACTAATGCCGTATTCCCTTGATTACTGTAGCTTTAACCTAGTATTGGAATTTGATAGTGTCAGTCCTCCAACTTTGTTCTTCTCCTTTAAAATTGTGTTGGCTATTCTGGGTCTTTTGCCTGTACATGTATGTAAGCATTATAATCACATTGTTGATATCCACAAATTATCATTCTGAGATTTGGACTAGGATTGCTTTGGTCTATAGATGAATGTGGAAAGAACTGACACCTTGACAACATTGAATCTTTTTGTCTGTGAATATAAAATAGATCTCTATTTATTTAATTATTCAGTTTTATTCATCAGAGTTTTGTAGTTTTCCTCTTATAGAGCATACATATATTTTTAGATTTATATATAAATATTTCATTTTGGGGGGGCTACTGTAAATGTTTTAGTGTTTTAAATTTGACATCCCACATAGTCAATGATGGTATGTAAGAGGATGATTTACTTTTGAATATTAACCTTTTATCTTGCAAACTTGCCATCATTATTTATTAGCTGCATGAGGTTTTTTGATTCTGTCAAATTTTCTAATAGGCAAACATGTCATTTGTGAACAAAGTATGTGTTATTTCTTCCTTCCCTATTAGTATACTTTTTATTTATTTTTCTTGCTTTATTGCATTGGTTAAGACATCCAGTACAATGTTGAAAAACATGTGATGAGCAGAGACACTTTTTCCTTGTTCCTGACATTAGCATAAAAACTTCTAGTTTCTCACCTTGGTAGATTTTTGTTCATGTTTTTTCTGTCTGGTTTTATTGAGCCTCTTGGATATGAGGGTTTTTAGTTTTCATTAAATATGAAAAATTGGGGGCCATTATTTCTTCAAAAATTTTTTTTCTGTTTGTTTCTCTTCAGAAACAGTGATCCAGATATATCTATATTGAACCACTTAAATTTCTCACAGTGCATCGATATTCTGTTCATTTTTTTCTTGTCTTTTCTTTCTGTATTTTGTTTTGGATACTTTCTATTACTATGTTGAAGTTTACTTATCTTCTCTTTTGCAGTCCCCCCCTTTTTGCTACTAAATTTTATTTTTTATTATATTCGTTTTTTACTCTATAAAAATTCATTGTGTGTCTTTTTATATTTTTCATTTCTCTCTTTAATGTATAAATGTTTTCCTCTTCCTTCTACATGTGAATAAAGTTTTATTAAGATTTCCAATACTCTTGTCTACTTATAATCATCTGTGTCATTACTGATTTAGTTTCAATTAACTTATTTTTTTTCTTATTTGTATCATAGTTTACTGCTGATTTACATGTCTGGCATTTTTCAGTGCATGCTAGACACTTTGATTTTAACTTGCTGAGTTCCATGTGGTTTAAATATTACAGATGGTCTCCAACTTACAACAGTTTGACTTACAATATTTTGACTCTACAATGAGTTTATCATGATTTAGCTCCATTATAAGTTGAGGAGCATCTGCACTTACAATGATTTGATTTATACTTTTTCAACTGTAGGATGCATTTAATAGAGTATTAAATGCATTTTCAGCATAGGATATTATAGAATTACAATAGGTTTATTGAGATGTAGCCCCTTTGTTAATCAAAAAACAGCTTTGTTGTAAGATGCCATCGAGTTTCCTAGAACTACTTTTACTATTTCAATCTTCGCTTTTAAGCTTGGAAGACAAGAAAAATGAAGCCTTTAGTCTGTGGTTAATTTTTCCTAACTACAGACACAATACTCTCCTACGTAATATACCTGAAACTCTATGTATTGCAAGGTTTTTACACTCAGCTGGTAGGAGTACAACTTATTTAAAGTACTGATTGACCTGTGGGTCTTGTTTTCCCTACCCCTTTTACATAACTTTTTCCTAAGACTTGGTTAATTTTCTCACATGCATGTAAAATAAATATTTAGCTGAAAACTCAAGGGGGAACTCCTTTCTAATTTTCTTCTATTGTCATCCTTAAATTACATTTCACCTTATGACATTTATTGCACTGGAATTCTAACACTATATAAAGTTTTGAATGGAGACCCTGTTTTATTCTTCTTGCATGTGAACCCGTTTTCCCAGTATTTTCTATTAAATAACTTATATTGTTCTGTGTTCATTCGTTGTAACACACATTTTTATATCATTTCTCCATCTACATGCAACTTCCTTAAGCTGTTTTCTCTTCCACTGACTTTTTTTCTGTTTTTTTGCAAATTCCATTCAGTTTTTTTTTTCCTTTGGGTTGGAGTCTCACTCTGTCACCCAGACTGGAGTGCAGTGGCCTCTCCTGGCCACTGCAGCCTCGACCTGCTGGGCTCCGGCGATCCTTCCGCCTCAGCCTTCCAAGTAGCTGAAACTACAGGTGCGCGCCACCATGCCCGGCTAATTTTTGATTTATTGTAGAGATGAAGTCTTGCCAAGTTGCCCAGGCGGGTCTTGAACCCGCGGGCTCAGGCAATCCATTCACCTCGGTCTCCCAAAGTGCTGGGATAACAGGCTGAGCCACTGAGCCCGGCCCAGTTTTTAATATTATATCTTTGTGTTAGAATCTTCTTTCTTTCAATCTTTATGCTTTCAAGTCCAATTCAGTTGTGATAGCATTGGCTGGCATATCTTTAATTGTGTTAAATAATAATGATAATAGTGGGTATCCTTGTCTTGTTTGCTACCTTAAAAAATGCATAATGTCTCTATAATATTTGACATTTTCTTACTACTACCCTGAAGAATATATACTTTGGGGCAGGTAAAGATTACAAAATAAGGTGAAGATTACAGAATTACAAATTTCTCATATACACTTACTTACACAACAACTAATGAATTTGAGATAGTAACAATATAGTTCTGAATGGTTTTTGTAGTAGGACAATAAAATATACAAAGCATGTTTTATAAACACTGAATACCTCAGGATTAAAAGTATATGCCTCAATTATATAGAAACCGCATTTTCCCCGCACAATTGTTTTCTCTAGGAACAATGAGATGCAATATATAGTGAAGTCAAATATAATGTGTTTCAAAAAAAATTTTATTAGTCTTTTTGAAATTAAGCAATTTATCTTGCCTCTATGACTCTTAATTGTGTGATGTATAAAATTAAGACTCAAATGATATTTATAAACATTAAGGAGACATGAGTTAATGATATGTGACACATTGAATAAATTAAAAAGTTTTTTCCTTCAGTAGATATTTATTTCTGATATGTATTCATTCTATAAATATAAGACAATACCATAGTCTCATGTGTGATTTTGTGATGAATCTAAATAATACTTAGATAACCATAATTACTTTATAACATTTCAATAAAATATCAATAAGGTCATGATTATTAAAATATTTGTTATATTCTCCACTACAATGATTTACATACATATGGATTTTCTTGAACTGGAGAAGATTCAATACAGATGCCTTGTTTCTATAATGCCTGCCTATAAAATATTTGCTAATCCAGCTTTTGGACTAAACATTTTTCTCATCTAAGTGGTTAGGGTCATACAGATACAATCATAGGAGAACATAGAAATTTATGCAGTAATTTAAATTTTAGTATATTTTCATATAAAATAGATTTAAGTGGGATAGTTGCAATGTGAGAGTTTGAAACATTTCATAATTTAGAAGATCATTTTGGTAATATAATTTGTACAATAAAATTAAATGATAAAAAAGAAAAAACTGAAGATAAATTTACTAAAGACTATATAAACCTATATATAATATATATTTTTGAGTTAGGGTCCTACTGTATCACCCAGGCTGGAATGAAGTGGCACAATCATAGCTCAACAAGGCCTCAATCTCCTGGCTCAGACAATCCTCCCACCTCAGTCACCCACTACAGGTGCACAGTATCATGCATGGTTAATTTTTTTGTTTCTGTAGAGACAAGGACTTGCTATATTTCCCAGACTGGTCTCGAACTCCTGGGCTCAAGCAATCCTCCCACCTCAGCCTCCCAAAGTGCTGGGATTACAGGCATGAGCAACCATTCCCTAACAATAAACTGAGCAATTTATATTAGACTCAGGTCATGGTGATTTGGAAAGTTATTTTGTTCTTAAGAGCATCCTATTAAAAATAATGTACCATATATTTATTTAGCATATACAAAACAGTGGAATTGCTTGGTCAGAAGCATACATATGTGTATATCCAGCTTAAATAGATACTACAAAGTAAGTTTTCAAATAAGAAGTTGGTAATTCAATCTGAAAAACTGTCAGTTTTATTAAAGGTGAAATACTTAAGTATTGTGATCTAGCATATCCACAACTGAGATTTCTTCAAATGTGTTCCAGAAGACATGTACAAGAATGTTTGTACAAACATTATTCAAATTAGCTAAAATTGTAAGTAATCCAAATGTCAAGCAACATTATAATGGATAAATAAATAGTGGTACATTTATAAAATGAAATTCTATACAGCAATGAAAAATGACACTTGCAAAAGTGTGGGTGGATCTCACAAATATATGTTGAGTGAAAGAAGTAGGCATAAGAATGTACACTGAATGAGTCAATTTTTGATGCTATATAAAAGGCGAACTAAGATAATAGCAGGATGCGTGGTAGTTACTTTGGGAGATGATGGTTAGATTGGCAAATCTGATTTTGGTTAGATTAGGCACTATTAAGAAATGTGTACTTTATGCAAGTTATGTTTCAATAAAATATAAGTTTAAAAATAATATGCCAACTCCAGGAAATAACTTTTGTGTATGAAGTATGAAAAGTGGATGATAGGAAAAAGAGTAGGGAGAAGATTTTATTCATTCTTTGGCACTCATTGCTTTTCCTAAGTTCAGTGCTTCAGCGTTAGGGATTTGCCAGCTCAATATTCTCAGAGGTTCGCAAACTTCTTGCCTGGGGCTCCTCCCGCTCGGAGGCGGGTAAGGATGGATGTAGCTAGGAACAGTGTGAGAGAGAGGACTCAGTTCCCCTCCAGTTCCACACAATACAGCAGGAAGTGCAGAAACAAGAGCAAAGCTGTGGGCAAAGCAAGGCGCCAGCGGTCCCACGCTGGTTCCCAGGACTGGATTTCAGCAGCGGCTCGCTGGACAGCGCCAGGATGACTTCCGCTCCTCTGGGCAAACAGTCGCGCAGGTACTTCTGTTAATCCCAGAGGAACCGTTTCTGGTTCTTGAAACGGCTGTTCTCCGCTAGCTATAAGCCACAACCAACCACTGAGTACGGAACAAAGACGCAACTGCTCAACTGCTTTGCTTATTTGTGTTTTTAATTTAAATTCAGAGCTTGCAGGAACCAGGGCACCCCATCTAGAAGAGAAACACCGGAGCGCGTATGCGCAACTTCTCACCAGGCGCTCCCTGCGGGCAGTGAACTTGCAGGGGCGGGAGAGGGGAAACCGATTCAGCCCAAGTCGTGCGCGTTGCACTTCTCGGGGCACCAGGGCGCACGAAAGCTCCAGTGGACGCCCCCGGAAAGCAGATCATGCCCCCTAGGTTTTTTTCCAACCTCTCACTGACCACGGGCGCGAATCAAAGCGGGTTCGTTCCCGAGGTATACGAAGGGGATTTCCTGCCCGCCTCCGACGGGAGCACCGCCGAGCTGGTGATCCGCTGTGTGATCCCGTCGGTCTACCTGCTCATCATCATGGTGGGCTTGGTGGGCAACGTCATGCTGGTGAAGGTCTTCATTACCAACAGCGCCCTGAGGAGCGTCCCCAGCATCTTCATCTCTAACCTGGCGGCCGGGGACTTGCTGCTGCTGCTCACCTGCGTCCCAGTGGACGCCTCGCGCTACTTCTTCGACGAGTGGATGTTCGGCAAGGTGGGCTGCAAACTGATCCCCGCCATTCAGCTCACCTCCGTGGGGGTTTCCGTGTTCACGCTCACTGCCCTCAGCGCGGACAGGTAAGGACACAGGTCGCGGTGGGGTGGCCACCAAAAGTGGTGCCGAATGAGCGGGGAGGGAAGAAATACCTAGGGTGCATCTGAGAAGAGAAGAATGCAAGGCAAGGCAAGGCTGGGGATGAAGACCAAAGAAGGAAGTGTATCTGGGAAGTAAACGGAGATAAAATGGACTGAGATGTGAAGCTTTAAAAATATAGGAAAATTACTGTTCTAAAAAATGATAAAAGTTGCATCTTAAATGGAAATCGCCCCTCCCAACACTTGGAGAGTCTTCCATAGAAAAGCTATATAATAACCATGCGAAAGTTCAACTATCTTGTAGAAGTTTTTTGTGTGTGCTTAAGATCTTAGAAGAGTACTTTCCTTATTAAGTAGAATAATAATCTGATAGGTAAGAATGTCTGCTTTAATACTAGGTAAATGTTTTAATTTTGATTTTTTTTTCAAATAAGAGGAAACAATTAACTGAATTTTGCTATTTACTCGAAGCCAAATGAATGAGAATAATAAATGTGCTTTAGATGGAAGACTTTTCATATTCTTCTTGTTTGATGCCCGAAGTGATTTTTTTTTTCTCACAGATACCTACCACGTTTCAGTATCTTAAAACGGTGCAGTAAAAACATATCTTTCCTGCTTTTCACATATTTTAAGGGTGTGGCATGTCCATTATTTTACCTTCTAAATCAACTAGTTCAACCTTGTCATTTTCCAGGTGTAGATATTGAGGTCCAGGAAATGTAATTCCTGATGGAAAGTTGAGAGAAAAATCTAGGTCTCCTGACTCAGGGTCTAGTGTCACTATTCCAGGCTCACTGTAATCATGCTTTTGAGCATTTAAGCGGGAGGGAATGTTTGCGTAGAGTAGGACAAAATTTGTAATTAGGCATCATTACATGGAGCTGTGGTCTAATTCACCAAGAATGGGGGATTGACTTCAGCTACTTAGATAAGGAGTTTAACTTGGGCAAATAAAGTGGTGTTCTCCCTCCTCTTTAGTTTACATATTCTTATTAATGAAAAATAAGTCAGGATCTGAATTTCCAGGTATTTGCATTAATATCCTAATACTACTTTGGCACTGAAGAGTTAATCCTCATTGAAGGAAAGACAATATTCGGTGGAGACTTAAGAGCCATTATCTTTTTAAACTGAAACTATTTCATTTTTAGTTTCTGTAATATACTTTCTAAAACCACACTCCTGGAAAATTGTGTGCCTTTTCTGTAAATTATGCACCTAATTTTGTCTATATGGCATGGCTTCTATTATCTCTTAAAAAGTTTACTCTAAATTCCAAAACAAGACTGTGACTATGTAGTTTAGTTGCTTCTCTTCATGGGACCCATTTTAACTAAAAAGTAAAAAAACAAAAACAAAAAAACTACTTAATGATTAGAATAAAACTTAATGATTAGCTATTACAGTAGTTAAAATTACTATCATTATGCTTTCATTTAAAGAATGTGACATTGGTAGCAAGCAAGACCCAGGGCTGGAGTTTATTTCATACCAGTTTTCACAATCTATTATGATGGTGACACACAGGTAAATTGGTATTGACCAAGGTCGGAGAAAATGATAATCCTCATTTATTTACTGACCTTTTTTTCTCTTTTATGTGTGCATCATGAACTTTGTGAATACAGCATAGATATTTTAATAATAATAATAAGGAAAAGTGGGTTCCCTCTTCTACTTGGTCCCCTGCCTATCAGTGTGTGTTTTGGAAATATAAATTAAGAATCCTGAGTCACTGGTGATGCAATTATACAGTATATTTCACTATTCACTTAAAATGAGTTGGAAATGGTTTGTTACATATTTTCTACACTTCTATTTTTCTTCCAGAACATAGCCATCAAGTGTCGATTAGTACTTGATAACTTCTTTATCTTACTAAATGCTGTGATTTCTTGTGGATGTGGAAACAGTTGTAAGATTAATTTCTCTTAGCACTGGGCCAAATATTCGTGATTTTTAGTCCTCACAACTCTGTGAGGAAGACACTATTATTTTTAAATTAACGGTTTTAAAGCTAAGAAAACTGAGGCTAGAAATTTGGTAACATTTTCATGATCTCACAGCTAGTGAGTGATGGAGCCAGCATTTTTGAACCCAGTTTAAGGCGTGTTCTCTTCACCATTAAGCCACATTATTATATTTCCAGTATAAGAAATAACTAATAGTCCTTTCTATTTAACAGCAGACTTTAAAAAATTAAGTTTTAAAAAAAACACGTGTAAAAAAACAGTGTAGAGTCAAATTCATTTGATTTATTAGAGTGAAAGAACATCATAAAATGCAACTGCAAGATAAAAGAAGCACCTTGAATTCAAAATGAACTAGTAGCTGCAGCAATAGACAACCAAAACAAACAAAAACTCTGTTATTAGAGTTTTTAAACCACAAATTCAATTATATTTGTATCATATATCCTATCTTTGTGGGATGGTGTGTCTTTGCCTAACGAAATAAAAGAGAGTTAAGAAATAGAGATCAAAGTAATATAGAACAACAACAACAAAAAGAACCAGGAAGATCATTGGACTTCAGAAAGCAAATCCCAGTGTGAAGTGGTGACCCATATTTTATATGTTACTGATAAGAGCATCACTGATTTGCAAAGACTGAAATAAGAAATACAATATTCTGAATCTACTTTGAGGCCTAAATCACCTTGTTTAATATGGCCAAAGGATGGTAAGGTGACAATTGTTCTTGTGATTACTAATCCTTGACTTTCCAGACTGAAGGAGTTTCCATTGAGACATCCTTAGGAAAGATCACTTGTGTCAATTGGAGACATGCCTCAGAGGCACATCATAACTAGTGTGGCTGAAGGATAAAGAGTACATGGTCTGAAATGGCCACACTGGTGCTCTCCATTTATTTTTTTACCCTTATCTTGATAATCTTTTTGTTACTATTTTGAAAATGTACTTTTTTTGGTAAGTTCAAATTAAATAACCAATTAAGAGTATTTCTGTATATTTTGTGTTATATCGAGTTTGTAACAGTTTTGCACACACATACATGTACACATGTACATACACACACATTCACTCCCCTTTTGTGAAATATTGGAATCTGTGTGCTTTGATACCAGGTAGATGGCATCCCAGAAGCCATACTTGGTTTACGGTTGACATTATAAATATCTCCCTCATTGTCCATTAAAGTAGCTATATTTCCAAACTTGGATGTTCTTTCTTGGTTCTTGAAGATCTTTTGGCTTCTAAAAGTCCATTATTAAAATGAAAATAACTATTGGAAATGAATTCTCCTTTTTCATTTATAGGAAAAATTTCCACAAATTTCTAGTCCTAAACTGTAAACTTTACAATTTTATGTATTCACAAATGTAAAAATAGATCTCAATTCCTTATTCTGGCCTCTTGTATAACTATTAACGAAAATGTATTTATAGATTACATTTTAAAAGTGAAACTATAAAACTCTAAAAATGGAATTAATATTAACCTAATGTATTTGGATGATGCTGTTTTTCTCATACTAAATAGCCAATCTTAGAATACATGCAAAAATAATATTTCATCAAATCTGATTAAACTGCTAATTTGTTAATAATTTCAAGCTTTTGTGTGCTAGTTAGGATAATCAGATTTAATATTATAACCTAGTAGACAAAACCTTGAATTATTAATATTATTTGGCTATCATACCAATGCAAACAGTATTCTTTTCAGTGTAATTATTTGTTAAAATATGGGAACAGAATACGGGACCTGGCTCTAACACTCCATAGGCTTCACAGAACTTTTCCATCAGTCTTTGTCCAGTATGGGAGGGAGTGCTGTTACCTGTCTGCCGATTTCTCATCAAAACTCTTGACTGAAGCTCAGGTACAGGTTAACCAACTGCTGCTGACTGGAGATACTTTCTTCCTTGCTCCATAGCCCTGGACAGTATGCTAAGAAGCCCTTGCCTCTCAGTTGCTGCTAAAATTGGCACTCAAAAAAGTGCTTCTAACTCTTGTGGAGAGTTCAGGCTTGCCATACATACTTAAGAGAATAGTCCACACTCACCCTAAGGTACCAGGGTGATGATTTATTTGTATTCAATTTTGTTCCAAAAGAATTTAAGGCAGCTTAAAATTAAAGATATAAACAATACAGAATAAGAATATAAAAGGGAAGAAACCAGAGGTAGGAAAAATAAAAGTTGGAAAATATAAAATGACCCATACGTTCACAAAATGTGAGTCATAAGTTTTTCTGAGAGCTTTTCAGTTGCCTGTTCAAAAGAAATTGCCTTCCATAAAAAGACTCTGTTGTTATTTTTACACAGCCATAGAAACTGGATAAATTAGAATTTCTATGCTTAATTTGTTATGTTTTTCATTTGAATATATTGTTAGACAAAGGTTGTTATATTTGACTCCAATAAATTAGATATCTTTTACTCATTGATCGTAAACACTTCTAGCTTTCTTCTTTTTCCATTTTCCTTTGAGGTAATTTCATATATTGAATTAGAAAGGTACTATAGAATCCTCACAATGCTCATAATACTGCCATGATTTATATGTTGCTATGTAATTTTTTAATATTCTTCTTCTACCTTGACCTGAAATCTTTGGGACACACTAAAAGTAAGGAGGGATTGCTCCAGGCTGGGGTTTATGGTTCCTGGGTGTTAACCCTACATTTGTTATGTCCAAAGGTTTTACTTGGAGAAGCTTGATACAACAGCACAAAATGCTCACCCATAAGGTAGTGTTTGTTTCATTTGCAAAATAAGAATAATGTTTTCAACATGATGTGACCGATCATGAAGGACAGGCATCTGATTCTTCAAACACCGAATTTCTGCTGGATTCCAAATGCTCTCCACATTGTGGCTGAACACGCACCCATTGCACTGGACAACCTCACAGGAATCCTATGGCAAAATTGCTCACTGCTATACTCAATTCTCTTAAAAGGTGACTTCTAACCTGGCTTTTACAAAGTTATCACAACACCTTAAAAATCTTCTCTCCACATTTCCACAAATGTTTCTTGCTACACTACCTGTAGATTTTTTATAGAACTCAGGTGACTTCTAACCTGGCTTATGTTCAGAATCACCATGAAATCTTAGTAAAATGCAGGCTTTCACACTTCCCATTCTAGAGACTCTGCATCAATATATCTGAGGAGAAACCTAATAACACTCTTTATCTTTTTTCCTTCTCTAGGCGATTCTAAAGAATGATACATCATGGGCATCCCTAGACTAGACTCAGTCTCAATTTTTCACCACCATTCCTACCTCAACGTCAAACCCAACAACTCCCACCCTCCACTCTACCACGACTGCTTAGCAAGGATTTCCTTTTTGCTTAGGCCACAGTTTCTTTATTAGTTCAGCAACCATTTACACAGAACCAACTCAATATGGGTCAGGCATTGTGTTATGTACTAGAATACAACAGTGAATAAGAACTCTTATCATGTAGTTCACACTTAGTCTCTTTGGGGGCCTATTCCTTGCTTGATAAACGAAAGTTTGACAAGGAAAAAAAAATCTGTAGGTAGTGTAGCGAGAAACATTTGTGGAAATGTGGAGAGAAGATTTTTAAGGTGTTGTGATAACCTTGTAAGAGCTAAAATGTGGTTTTTGTTACATATTTTATATGAAGATTACACTTGACTATCTCTTTATATTGCATTTAAACTGTACATGGATAACATAAGCAAGAGTCAAAGTATAAATCGATGAGGAAGTATATTTATTCACTGGTGTTTAATACATGAACAGTGATTATGTTTCTCTTTGCCTGCCTTTTGATCGATTATACCTTAGCATTTAGTTTTCACCTAAGGATGTCTTTCTGAGAATATTTGCAGCAGAAAATATCATATAGACCTGTTATGTTACTATCCTATGTGAAACAGTTTCCCCGCATATTTTCTATAAATATTTAGAGGAAGAATAATAAAACATGTCCACATTAATGTGCACTATGCTACTTTCCTTTTCACTCTTTATCCTTTCAAAGATGCACATGCAACATTGGCTTAGTGTATGATATTTTCTTTGGCAGTTGTAAGCTATGTCTCAGTACTAATAACAACACTTTGGTAATCTGCTATTTTCAACTGTAATTTCTGGGTTTGCAGAATTTGTCACACTGTTCTTTCATTCAAATATATATCATTTAGAGACTATCCCTGGGGTCTATCCTTTTCTCACAGTAGGTGCTCAGAATCCTCCCTGTTGAAAAGGACTTTTTTATCCTTGTCCTGCACTTGTACTATGTTTCTTGCTGTCCCTAAACCAAGAATTCTGTATATGTTGCTAACAATCTTATCAGAGTGAGAGATTTATAATTTTTAACTTCTAATTAACATTTCTCTACATCCTTCATGGTTATAATGCCTGTTACAGTCTGAATGTTTTTGTCCCCTAAAAATTTATATATTGAAATCCTAACCCCCAGAGTGATGGTATTAGGAGGTGGGGCCATTGGAGGTAGTAGGTGGTAAGAGTGGAGCCCTCCTGAATGGGATTAGTGCCCTTGTAAAAGGGACTCCGGAGAGATTCTTGATCTCTCCACTGTGTGAAGAAGCAGGGAAAAGGTGATGTCTATATAAAAGGAAGGAGGCCCACACCAGTCACTGAATCTGCTAATTCCTTGGTCTTGGGCTACCTAGTCTCCAGAATTGTGAGAAGGAAATTTCTGTTGTGTATAAGCCAGCCAGTCTATGGAACTTTATTATTGCACCCCAGTGAACTAAGATAGTGCCTCTGCAGATATGTGGTAGAGCAGTGACATTTTTCTTCTTCCTTTAAATACATGGAGGAAAGTTCAGAATACTCTTTATGGTTTTTGATAATCTAAAAAGGCAGCTTGATCTGTTTGTAGTGACTGCCTTTCTTCTTTTTCTTCACCCTTTTCTACATAAAAAATAATTTACAATCAGCTTTTTAGTGCTTTTTCTCTTATATATGAATTCTCAGTCAATAATTATCTAACTTTTGGGGAGGAATTTCAACACAAAGAGTCCAAACAAAAACTGGAACTATGCTAAAAGGAGAGCAGTTTTTTCTATATTAGTTTCATAAATATATACCAAAAATACACATGTAACATAGCAATAGGTTACCATAAAAAGGGAATGATTTGAAAAAAAGAACTTCTAGAAAATAAAAACGTGACAGCAGAAATAGAAAATTCTGAAAAAAGGATGAATACTAAAGCTAATAGAATATCTTAGAAAGCAAAATTAAGAAAAAGGTGGAGATGTGCTTGGTGTATATCAAAATCTAAGAAAAATGTAGAATTAAGATTCAAGAACTGGTACTTTAGCTATTTATGAAGGTAGTGAAGGAGCATTTAGAAAAAATACATAAATTCAGATATGTGGAAAATTACGCAAATAAAACATGACCAAGTTTTGACTCTAGGAAAATTAGGCATGTGTATAAGAAAAAAAGAATATCATCATGATGCATCATCATAATATGCTACTTAACTCTGCAGTAACCTGTCTTCTGTGCTAAAAGCAGTGAAATGACTTGTAGTCAGAGAGACAGCAGGGACCCTAGGTCTTTCATGCACTGCAAGACAGCCAAGGAATAAAGGAGGCACCTCTTTAACCAAGCAAGATGTCTTTTTTCTTTCCTGTTTTTTTTTGTGGTTGTTGTTGTTGTTAAGAGAATAATTTGGAACATATTATCTTCCCAGGTACAGAGCCGTTGTAAATCCCATGGACATGCAGACATCAGGGGCAGTGCTGTGGACCTGTGTGAAGGCCATGGGTATCTGGGTGGTCTCCATGTTGTTGGCAGTTCCGGAAGCAGTATTCTCAGAAGTGGCACACGTCGGTAGCTCGGATAATAGCAGCTTCACAGCATGTATACCCTATCCTCAGACAAATGAATTACATCCAAAGATTCATTCAGTGCTCATTTTCTTGGTCTATTTTCTTATACCACTTGCTATTATTAGTGTCTATTATTACCATATTGCTAAGACCTTAATTAAAAGTGCACATAATCTTCCTGGAGAATACAATGAACATACCAAAAAACAGGTAAGCTTAATAGGTATGTGTTTATTGGGGGTTCCGCTGGTCAGAGCCAGTTTATGTTCTGTTTCATGGGGTTTCAATCTTATGAGTGATGAGAACAGAGTCGGTTCTGTACTAGCTCTAACTAGGAGGGATACGGGAGAATCTTCAATATATAGTTATGTCATAGCTCTGCGAAGGCCCACTTATCAGCCATATGCACCTGTGATACAACTCAGACTTTCACCATTAGAAATTAATCTCTTTAAAAATATTTCTTTACATGCAGGTATCTATGCAACAAACAACATAATAAACTAGAAAATTTTCACATATTAAGTATACATTTATTTAATTATGAACTCTTATTCTATTAGCCCACTAAGGATGGTATCAGGAGAGAAGTATGCATCAGAGAAGGACTGTAGAACACTGCCTGGGATCTGGGGATGGGGTTTGGGTGGGAAGACAGAATGGGAGACTCTGGGGACAGCAAGAGCAGCAGAAAGGGAATGTGTGTGATTCAAAGCAGGGGGTGGGGGGTGGTAGTGATGCTGAAGCAATATGTGACCCAAATCAAATTTACAGCCTTGCCTACAAAGGTGATAGACTAATTTAAAAATTACATCATTTTTAAATTATGTAATTTTTCTTCCTTAAAGAATATGCAATACCCATTTCAGGTAAAAACCATTTGTGCTAATCCATAAAGAGATGGAAACAGTGTTCTTGTGAGAGTTTTGATTGTACATTTGTATACTTCTAGAAAAGAATTTATTCTAAAGGGTTGTGCAGGTATAGGTATAGGGGAAATATAGGGGTGCTATGGGTGCCTTTTTCCAAATTAAAGACAAACAAATGGAATCAAAGATTATTAAAATTTGCTGGAATGTAGGTGGAGTAGTAGGCTGTGGTCTGGGTATGTAAGTAACAGCAGAACCTGGTAAAGGTTTCTTGCATGGAAGGTAATCTCCATTAATTGATGGCCATCAGCTCAAATATCCACATCTTCTTTAAAGACTTAAAAAAGTCAACCCATCATTAAAGGCATTGTTAGATAGATTAATAGATGTATTATTTAAATATCTGGTATCACTGAAACAAAATGTTCAGGTCATAGTCTCATTGTGCTTTCTATTTTATATAACTGGTTCTTTTATTTGAGCCCTGTGATCTTATTTTTTATATCAGTTTGGGTATTTGAGTAACTGCTTTTGGATCCTAACCATGACTGGGTAACTGGGTTTTGATATCTGCAAAGAAACAATCTCAATGCCAAGATCCTGCCTGTGCACTTGAATTTCAAAGTATCGATTGCCATGAAATTCTTGCACCCATGCTCCACCTGCTAGGGCCGTCACTGCTTAGTAATATAAATATCACATTTGACTCCCTTATATTGCTGCATTGCTTAACTTATGACACCAGGGTACATGTGGAATACTGCGTTCTGCTTCCTGAAGAAATGGGCTTCTCTTCACTTGCACCTCCTTTTTCTTCTTCCATCACTACTCTACAGTTCCCCAACGTCAGATCTGTTCTGATGCTAAACTTTTCCATACTTCTCTGGCATATTCTAGTTGAAGACCAATAGTTTTAGCTCAGAAAATACCATTATGACTACTATCATTGTCTTTTGATCTATCTGATTTCCACATTTGTGTTGCCTTATTTAAATATTTAAACAAATCGGACAACTATAAAGTACACCTTGAACTTTAGATATTAGGAGAGTGTTTTTAAATTTAAAATATTAATGTCCAATATTTAATGTTGTCTATCACATTCCTGAAAACCTTCTTTAAAAACAGTAAATAAAATATGTAAATTTTATGGAAAAATAAAAATGTACTTTTATTTGTAAAAGTGACAACGTAATGTTTACAGGCTCACAGTTCTATCAGATGCTTTTGATTTATGTGAGTCAGAAGGAATCTCAATGTATTCTTTTTGGAATAAGAGTTTAAAAACTTTGAACCCTACTTCAAAGATCAACTTTTCCTATTTAAAACATTCTGACTTTTGAAAAATACCTAAGCTTGAATATATCCCATGGCTCATTAATTTAGTGAATTTAATGCAAACAGAAATGATTTATATTTATATTGGACACAAGAGACTTCAAGGAAAAAGAAAATAGTTAAAAATAAGACCGTTTTTAAGATCACAGTTTTAACATGAAGACATAGTCATTTATTAATTTACCACCTAGTCTTGTATTAACTCAAATATTTTTAAGTAAAAAATAGCATAGAGAACAAAGTGAGCTTGATCAAACTGTTAATAATCACTTTGATGAGGAAAATAAATAATATATGTATATTTTAGATGTATTGTCATGCTACATAAGTTTTATTCCTGTCCTGACATGATAAAGTTGAAATGTGACTGGATCCATGTTCACTGTAACCAATGGGATTGTTTTCTTATATTTGCAGATGGAAACACGGAAACGCCTGGCTAAAATTGTGCTGGTCTTTGTGGGCTGCTTTGTGTTCTGTTGGTTTCCAAACCACATCCTCTACATGTATCGATCTTTCAACTATAACAAGATTGACCCATCTTTAGGCCATATGATTGTCACCTTAGTTGCCCGAGTTCTGAGCTTTTGCAATTCTTGTGTCAATCCATTTGCTCTTTACCTACTCAGTGAAAGCTTCAGGAGGCATTTCAACAGCCAGCTCTGCTGTGGGCGGAAGTCCTATCGAGAGAGATCAACCAGCTACCTACTCAGCTCCTCAGCAGTGCGTATGACATCTCTGAAAAGCAATACTAAGAACGTGGTGACCAATTCTGTTTTACTAAATGGGCATAGCGCAAAGCAGGAAATGGCACTGTGATTTTGGCCATTCAACTTACTACCTGGAGGGAACTTACTAACTTTTTTATTTCTATCAAGCAGAACAGAACTAAATAATTTTCCCATTCTTACTGTTGCTTAGCTAATTCCTTAGACAATTTAATGATTGACTCAGAGAAAGCAAGACAAATGTTTCTTTCTGAACAAGACTTTAAATTACTACTACTACTACTACTACACACACACACACACACACACATACACATATATATTATATATTTCACATTAAAACCAATTCAAAAAGCAATACAATATGTGTATAAATCAATATTGCTTCAGAATTTAGGCTGTTGCTAAAGCCAATTCTAGCATATTTATTTCAAGTTTGTTTTATCTTGAAGCATAAAATAAATTCCTATATTGACTCAATGATTCAGTGAGGGTAATAGTCAAACTCCTGTTATTTGAAATAAAAGTCATATTTTCCTGGTGATTTTTATTCAGAACTAGTGCACACACACACACACACACACACACACAATATCCTTCATTTGAAGAAAATAATAAAAAAATCAAAAATGAAGCTTGATCACAAGTCAATATTTATTGTGCTTCTTTGATTAATCATAACTTATAGGAGTATATCTGTAACTTCTAGCTATGTGATTAAAAGGAATGATAGCATTTGTGTTATGAATTGTAAAATAAATATCATATGAATGTGATTTACATTATGAATGTAAAATAGATATCATTTGTCTCAAGTCAGAAAACAACTCAGATATTTGCATAGCCATCTTTGTTTACATTGCTAAATCCTTGAATATTTGGATGATTTTTGTATAGATATAATAAGATTTGTGTCATTTTGCATAGATGTGAGAAGATTTGTGTAATTCTAGTAAGTTCATTTATTCATCCTCTTTTGCAGTAGCCAACTGACAAGTACGTGGGATTTCACTTAGACAATTTTTTTCTATATAATATTACAGTTTTCTCTGAATAAATGTCTTGAAATTGTTTCAGTAAAATGCAAATTTGGTCCTGATTAAATTCTAAAAACCCTTTTAAAGCATGTATCTAATATTTCAATAAATATATTTCATACTATTTCTCTTTCCAGACTTGCTGAGAAGGTTCTGTTAGTATATTGTTTTTCCTTAAACACTCATAAGATATATTATTTAAGATATAAAATATTCAATTGTACATAGAAATGAGAAAAATAAACACAAATTGCCTATGATATTGAATGGCCAATGACCATAATAATGATAGTGAACACTAATCAGTATTTTCTGTGTTATAGGCATAGTCCTAAAGCTTTACACGCATTATCTAATTTAATTCTCAATGTAATTGAAATTACACTACAGAAGCAAACCAAGAAGAGAAGCATACATTTTGGCAAGATATGAAGGTACACAATTGGGGGGGATGTTTTATTTATTTAAAAGAGTATACAATTTTACAAAAAGATCACGTGATCACACTGCCAGGCCCCTGAATTTAGGCTTAATTAATTTCATGGTAAATACTACTCTGAAGTAGGTCCTCTTATTATATTTATTTTATAAATTAAGAAATTGAGGCTCAGAAATATTAAATAACTTAAAGATATAGAGTCATGCTTTTTGCAGTCACTATTTTTACCTCTGTAGCTTAAAGATTGTCTATTTTTTGAATCTGGCTGTTACACTTAACTATACTGGGTTATAATCCTAATTCACTTATGATTTTTCATTTTCAAGAAGTTTTGTGATCTATACCATTTTCTCAAATATTTTCTTTTTTGGAATAGATTACTGAGATCTACTACATTAGCGTATATTCTATAATGTATGATTTTACTCTATGTAGTAATATAAATGCAAATATTTAATATTTGCACTGTCAAAGTCAAACAAAAATTCATGCTTTATATACACATACCCACACTCATACACATCATATGCATATTATATTGGGTTCATATTAGAATTAGAGTTCAAACTTTGGCATGTGTTGGATTTTATATATGTGAATTTAAATACACCTATTTTATATTTTTATTTTTAGAAATTATTTATATTTTTTCTGGGCATTTGAAGACTTCATTGTTCTTATTACCAGATAATTATATTAAAATAAATAAATTCCAAATTTGTTTGTGAAATTACGCTACAGAAGCAAGCCAAACAAATGATGCATATCAGTCAGAAGTAGAACAAAAATGCCACACCCTATATCTGTTGAGCATATGTAGATAGAAATAGAACATTAGTAAGGTAATTAATTTATGTAATTCCATCTAGTCATGTCTTAATTCAACTTCAAATATTTCAGAAAAAAACCTATATCTAATGTAGCACTATCTGCCCTGATGGAAATTTCACCAAAGTAGTATTTTAAATGTAGCTATAATATATGTCCTTTTATGTGAATCTCCTTTTTAAACTAGGAGTTGTTCAAAAGAAATAAAAAATGATAGACTCCTTGGAATACTTTTTACCAGGAACTGCTCCCCATCAATTGCCTCCTTTGTAAAATGAGTTAACAACACTATAAGGATTAAATTATGTAATGCATGTAAAGTACTCACACAGTGCTTGACATAATAGTAAGTGCTCACTGAAGGGAGATTTTATCATCATATTTTAAAGTTATTTCTCATGTAATAAAATAATAACACCGATTAAGCATTTGCTATGTGCCAGATCTTACACTATATTTTTATAGGAATGCATCATATCAGCTTATAAGGCAGGCATTATTCTGATTTCCATTCTATGGATGAGGAAACTGGGAGTTAATAAGCAGATACAATAAGGATTGAAGGAGCCTGTTGCTGAACTCTTATCTGTCTGACTTTAAATTAACATATTTTATCTATAGTCAATGCTTCCAGGAATCTGGCATTCAGATAACTCACTGGAAGAAAGGAAGAAGCGTGTAAACATTTTCCCACTGAAATGCAGAAGTTACTTGACAATAGAGAATAAAAAGTGTAGTTCTCTGAGTTTGCCTTTCTCCTTCCTAGAGTAAGGATAACAGCTTAAATTCTGGGTCACTCATGTGGATACCTTTTAAAAATAAATTTCCTATATAAAATTGTGGGACCATAATTTCTGCCCCCAAGTTTCTTTCTTCATTTTATGCCTGCTATATTTAAAAAAGGGGAAGAGTAATAAAAGTTAATGGAATTTTTTGGACATGAAAATATATTTTATTTGACTATTTGCTTGTTAGAGCATGTCTTAAATGTTTATATGATCCTATAGAGCTATAAAATTGTTAATGGGTTTTGAACAAGTATAATTTTTCCATTTACTAATATTTTACTACTGGCTTCACTGCTCACTCAGAAAATATTTACACTAAGTTTCTAAGAAATGAAATGCTTCAATTATTAGGCTTCTCTTAAAATAGAATAAGCATGTGTCTTTTAACTTCAGATACGTTAACATGTGTATGTTTTCCTTGGACTTTTTCAAAACAAGGGGGGAAAGCCTAAGTAAATATTGTTAGCTTTGGTGCAAAAAGTCATTTCTGTAAAGCTATAAAAGAATAAAAAGAAAAGGGTGAAAGAATATCTGGTTATAACTGCATCTTTACATCATCTTTAGGGAAACATTACTTATACATTGTGGTTGTAGAATTTTTAAATCATCTAATTTTCTAAATTATTTTGGCAAGTTATTTCAAGTGCTCTATTTTTTCCATATGTTGTGTCTTACCACAATTTCAAACAGGAAATTTTCTTATACACAGAACCAAGTTTTAATCTGTGGTGGGCATTTTGTGTTTGAAGTGTATATAGCAAAACTTAACTAACTCTTTTTTGAGGCAACAAACAGATACTAATACTCATTATTCCTCATGGTGAAATAATAAATTAAATGTAACCTACGTAGGAACCTATAATGTATTTTATAAAATATTTAATGATACTTATTTTAACATAACCATTTGAAATGAAAAATCTGTGATCATTTGAGGCATTTTGGCATCATAGATAATCAAATCTGAAAATCAGGTATAAAACTGTTCAAATTGTTTTCAAATAATAGAAAAAAACTGGTTGGAAAACCTAGGTCTCTTGATAAAACTTGTAATTTTCTGCTGTGTTAGAAACCTATTAGTTTCTCATGTGTAGTATTCTGCTGCATTCTTCAAGCCAAAACATGTAAGCAAACTCTCAATAGTATGACCTGTCTTATACAATTTTGCATATTTTAATTTATGTGCATGTATAAAACAGAAGACTTTATACACATGGTCCTGTGAGAATGAAGAAGTAGGAGCAAAAAAATCCCATACATCATTTTAATATGACCCTGTGTCTCCATTAGACTTACTCATCCTTATAGGTTCATGGCATTCAATGGGTAAATATTCTCATGGTGGAGCAGGAAGAACTTGTTCAAACAGCTACATGGTATCTAGTAGATACATAGTAAAATCCAATAGCAAATTGAATTTAGTGAGCACTTCTATCTTATTTAAAAAACAGATTTATCCAAATAGCAAGTTACTAACAGCAGTGCTATTTCTGCTTATATGTTTAATCAAATACACCTCTTGGAATTAAGAAAGAACATATCAAAGTATGTGCTGGAATTCAGGTGTGCTTGATCTGCCTGCCTTAGTTTTGTAGTTCAGCATAGGATATAATAAGCTGTCTAGAGCACTTAAAAATCAAAACTTGTTTCTCTTTGGCAGTTTTCCAAGAAGCATATTAATGAAATGTAGCACTGTTTGAATAAAATAATTTGGCATATCTCATTGCACAGGATGGGAAAATACATTTTGCTCCAGAAGAATTTATTATTAGGGAATGAATTCAAGAAATAGAAAACAAAGATAAATTTGAAGACTTTATATACTCTTTATTCATTTTATATTGGCCTCAGTTTTACAATATTATATTGACTTCTTTTTGATTAATAAAATATTATTTAATAAAATCAGAGTGGAAAAGTTACACACTGGACCAAAACCACAAAATTCTGGTAGCAATTACTCCAGTCTTCTTAGAACACCATTCTGGTGTCAAGTAGAGAAACTTCTATTTAAATTATCTCTTAATTATAACCTTTCCCTTTACTAACATTTTTCTCAAATAATTGCAAATCTAAATTTAGTTGTAGATACAGTTTCCGGTTATGGCAATTATATAATTTTAAGTCAAAACTAGTGTTAAATTATGCCCCTCGCCAACAAACAAAATGGACTCCCTGTGACTAAGTGAGGTGAGTTCAGAACTAGGTGGCCGTTGACTTTGTTCTCAGAAAGATGTAAAAGCATCCCAAGACCTTTCTCCAATCAAGTCAAACCAGTATCCATTATCCATATCAAGATAAACTGCAGCTGAGAAGTTCCTCCACCACTACTGGGAGTTTGAAAGAAACATCTGACAGAGACTTCTGGATTGGGACTTAGAAATCAATCGCTTGGAGCTCACTGCCCTGGCCAATCAAGGTTCATCTGTATTAACCAATCATAACTCAGCTGCATTGGTCAAATAGAACAAAGCTAGCTTCAAGCCTTCATTTGCATAAAAGGACCTGTTTGGGAACCCAGGCAGAAACCTTGGCGATGAAACCTGGCTTGGTGTCTCAGCCTGTAATCCCAGCACTTTGGGAGGCCGAGGCGAGTGGATTACCTGATCCCACGGGTTCGAGACCCACCCAGCAAGTTGATGAGACCTCATCTCAATAAATAAAAAATTAGCCGGCACGGTGTCGTGTGCCTGTAATTCCAGCTACTTGGAAGGCTGAGGCGGAAGGATCGCTGGAGCCCAGCAAGTCGAGGCCGTGGTGGCCGTGAGCGTGCCACTGCACTCCAGTCTGGGTGACAGAGTGTGACTCCAACTCAAAAAAAACCAAAAACCAAAAAACAAAAACCCTGAACCTTGTCTTTGTTCTCTAGAATGTGTCTGTGTTTGACTCTGAAGTCTATTTCTCCCTGACTTGCAAACTGTTCACTGGAATAAAGTCTCTTTCCTCCAAATTGCTTTTTAAAGGACTTTTGTTCACAGGAGAATCCTGCTAAATACTTGTGAAGAGTATTTTATTTCTCTCTACATAATTCAAAACACCAAACTAGCAGTAAAGTCAGTTTTACTGCCCTCAAGCCTACTTCTTTCTTTCTCAGTTTCAAATATAAAGAACATTATTCTTTTATTAGAAAACTATTATATTTCTAGAGTTTACAAAATCATGTATATTTCAATTTAATGACTTGTCATTGTATCCTATAATTATGTAGAGTATTAATATGATTGTTCCGGATTCTGCCAGTTAGAATTCTAAGGTGCACAATTTGCCTGTGACTTTGAGGCTTTGGCTTTAAGAAGGAAGCTCTTCTTTTCTTCTGTTTTTCATGTTGATTGTGTTAGTTGAATGACAACTTGAAGTATTTATGAGGAAAAATAATACCATATTGTGGTTATTACCTATCTTGTGTTTGCCACAATTTACAAGACTAACCTGATTTGAAAATGTTTTCTGTTTTTGATTAATATTCATTGTACTGTTTGAAACCTAAAAAAGTATATGTCACAAGTAAGGGACTTGATAATTTTCTTTAAATCCTTAAATTAATATTTGGCAATATACAGATTGTGAGAGTGTGTGGAATTATGGAATTAAAAATTCTATTTGATATATTAGCATAGTATATTAATTTTAATATATTACTATGTCTCTTATTTTAAATCATTAATGAATTTAATTCAAATACAATTAAAATCAGTTTCAACGTGAAGTTTTTTTCATTCCATCTCAGAATCATCTTTTCTCTCCCATTTCAACATTTATGGACTACATTTTCTTGAATTTATTTTGAATGGTGTTCCTTTCAATGAGTGAATTCTTACTGATAAGAGGTCATTGATTGCAATTATTTTATTTATTTATAGCATGTGTAATTACTTTTTAGTAATCTTTGTGTATCATAAATAATTTTTTGTAATGATATTAGTTCATGAATCTTGATTTTAGTGCTATTAGCTGAGAAAAACATACTTGAAAGAATGTATAGTTGAAGTTGGATGTTAATTTGTATTTGCTTGCAAAGAGGAGAAAAGTCTTATTTTGGAAATTTGAAATCTATATGGTTTAGAAAGAAATAAAGCTGCAGTTTTTTGTTTTTAGACACTAATATTTTGACTTAAGACATCTTTGGTTTGAATTCAACTGCATTTTTAAAATTTTTATTTTAAAGATGTGGGGTACAATTCAGGGTTAGTTCCTACCCAGCTAAGCTAAGCTCATCGGCAATGGAGAATTAAAACCTTTTCCAGACATTCAAGCTCTGAGTGTTTATGTCATCTCTAAACCAGCTCTACAAGAAACACTTAAGAAAGTATTAAACACAGAAGAAAGAAAAAAAGAACGACCACACTCTTCCCAAGAATACAGGAAAAAGATTGAAAACACACACACATATCAAACCAAATATGAAAAGAAAACCAACCAACAAATAAATAACAGTATCAACTGCATATTTTAGGAAACAGAAATCAGTGTACTTTTTGAGAGAATTTTTACTTTAATGTTAGATACATGTGACATCTCTTTTACTTTAACAGTTTAATTGGTTGATGCATTATATTTGTTGAATATATGAATTACTTCTGTAATAATTAGACTATTGTTAGAGAAGGCATTTCTTGGAGCATATTCTTCAAACCTGTATTACAGGATTTACTGTACATTAGGGTCATTATTCTCAATCTTTCCTAATAGAAAGACTGCAGAAGTGATGACAAATGAAAGTGTTTTACTCAAAGTTTTATAAGGTAATTAATGCATGACAAAGTGAAAGATGAGTCTGGGATCTTGAAGCAAAAATTGCTGCCTTTGGTCTTTAAAGGATATCTTTCATTTTAATTTTGGACACATAATTTATGGTAAGATAGCATTCTTATTCTCTAGAAATTTATAAAACAATAGTATTTTGACAGTGTGCCAAACATCTGAATAGAAAACAAACACAAAATCATCTGTTTCTTAACATTTGGTGTTTTGATGAAATATGTATATGGTTATGTGAACCTTTCTTCTTATCTCAATATTTTAGTGTTAATACAGATTTAAAAGTTCTATTAAATCTTAGTGGCTAGATTAATAAATAATTTTGTTAGTACTGTACAGGTATATTATACTTTTCTTAGATTGAGTCAGTTACCTCAAAGTATATGGATTCAACATTCTTCTCAATGCTTCTGCCTACTTGCTAATAATTACTAAAGGAAAATAAGGAATATATAGTATCTTTATCTATATAAACAAGTGAGAATTCTTCCCTGAGCTCTTAGGAATAATACCACTGCAGATAATAATCAGTGAAAATTTTTGTGCATCTACTTATTAGGTATTAAATACAAAAGACAATAACAAGGGCGGCAGTTACAACAAAAGAACTGTCTTCTTATATATTACTAGAATTTCTTATAGAAAATCAGAAATTAGCTTTTTTAAGCTAAAAATTTTCATGGAATAAAATGAAATAAAAGAGACAAATCAGAAAAACAATTAATTAGAATATATTTTAGAGCATTTTTCTTTATCAGGGAAGTATAGTCAAAATGGTATATATAATAGCTTTTGTGTATTTCAAAGAACAGTCTTTGTTTTAATATGGACCATTAACTACCATTATTGCATTTTTTTTTTGAGTTGGAGTCTCACTCTGTCGCCCAGACTGGAGTGCAGTGGCAGCTCCCAGCCACCGCAGCCTCGACCTCCCGGGCTCTGGCGATCCTTCCGCCTCAGCCTTCCGAGTAGCCGGTGCGCACTACCATGCCCGGCTAATTTTTTGATTTTTATTGTAGAGATGAGGTCTCGCCAAATTGCCCAGGTGGATCTTGAACCCGCAGACTCAGGCAATCCACTCACCTCTGCCTCCCAAAGTGCGGGATTATAGGCTGAGCCACCGAGCCCGGCCTTTATTGCATTTTTTAATGATGGTTCTAGAGCACTTTAGAAACTGCTCTTTATAGTCAGTGAATTATTTCATAAAATGCCCCACCACTGTTTTTATTTTTTGTCAACACCTTGAAGAAGAACCAAAGACTGATGTAGAATCAGGCAACTAAACTAGAGACGGCGTGGGTTTGAGCTTGATTTTGAAGTAGCTGTCAAAGTTGGTGCATAAGTTAAAGGAGTTATCAAGAGTCATTACTAAGACAACAGGGATAGGAATGAACTCTTTTTCATAGAGTGGGTACGTTTAGGATCAAGTACTGAATCATTTAAAGTCCTAAAGTTATGCTAAAAATGTGTTCTAGTGTCCTGGGCTGAACAGTCTAACTCTTTGGGAATAAAACAAAAAATATTTCCATAATAGCGGGGTTCCCAAACTCTGGTGCCGTGGACCAGTACCAGGCTGTGGCCTGTTAGGAACCAGGCTGCACAGTAGGAAGCGAAAAGTGGGTGAGTGAAGGAAACTTTATCTGTATTTACAGCCAGTCCCCATTGCTTGCATTACCACCTGAGCTCCATCTGCTGTCAAATCAGCAGCGGTATTAGATTTTCATAGGAGTGAGAACCCTACTGTGAACTGCACATGTGAGGAATCTAGGTTGTCTGCTCCTTATGAGAATCTAATGCTTGATGATCTGAGGTGGAGCTGAGGAGGTGATGCTAGCACTGTGGAGGGGCTGCAAATACAGGTTAACATTAGCAGTGAGGTTTGACTGCACAGAGACCGTAATAAATCATTTGCTTGCAGATTCATTCCAAAATCCTATGAGTGGCAAGTGAGTTGATATACTTCAGCTGTACAACTGCATCTGTTGGCAGGCTTTAAGTCAGAATCCAACTCTTATTTTAGTTCACATGTGGCCCACCCATTGTTTTATTTACCACTTGTGTTCACATCTCCTTTTTTTATGAGCTGTATAAATATTTTATTATATATTACAATGTAATAATAATAGAAATAAAGCACACAATAAATATTATGCACTTGAATCGTCCTGAAACCATCTTTTCCCCACCCCTTGTCCTTGGAAACATTGTCTTCTGCCTAACTGATCCCTGATGGCAAAAAGGTTGGGGACTGCTGCACTAAAGGATAAGAAAAAAAGAGAACAAAAGGCGGGAGGGAGCTGGGGGTAGTTAGAATCATTGTAACCCTCATTTTCAAGTGTTAACTGAAAGGCTGATTTGTCCAGAAGGCAAGGGACATAGGTGGTGGGTGAAGCCTTGAAGAAGTCACAGCTATGGTTTAAACCTGCAAATCCCCCTATCTGTGGGGATATCTGTTTTGGATATTTCAGAGTCATTTCAAAGTTAATGTTTCTTCAGCTAACTTATTTCCAAACTTGATTCCCCGTTTCTTTCACATTTTTGTAAATGTCATGCCTTCTTCTATCCTTCACTGAAGGAAAATAAACTCAGGATTGTTGTTCTTTTTTTTGAATTGGAGTCTCATTCTGTTGCACAAATTAGAGTGCAGCAGTAACACACTCTTGGCCTACCGCAGCCTCAAACTCCTGGGCTTAGGTGATCCTTCTGCCTCAGCCTGAGTAGCTGGGACTACAGACACCTGCCAGCTAATTTTTTTATTTTTTATTTTTTGTTATTGTTAAGATGATATCTCCCTATGTTGCCCAGGCTGGTCTTGAACTCCTGGCCTTAAGCGATCCTCTCACCCTGGCTTCTGTAAATTCTAGGATTACAGGCATGAGCTATCACACCTGGTCATGAGTGTTATTCTGAATTTCTCTTTCTTGGCCCCTCCATATCTAATCTGTTATCAAGTCCCATTGACTCTACTTCCAAAGTATATCCCGAGTCTTTCACTATTGCTCCATGTCCATGGTTGTCACTTACTTTAAGTGATCATTCTTTACTGCCTAAATTAATGTGATAAACTCTTAACTAATTTTCCTGCTTTCACTCTAGTCTCAAATGAAATCCATACTCCACACTGCAAATAAAAATCATAATAAACCTAAATTAGATCTGTCACAGTCTTGCTTCTCAATAATCTTAGAGCAAAGTAAAAACAACTTGCTTATTCTACATAATCTGGTCCCTGACTTTCTTTTCGAATTCATTTTCTACGTGGTTCACTGAACTTCAGCCTCACTGTCACTCTTTTGTGTTCCTTAAGTACATAAAAAGTTCCTACTTCAATGACTTTGTACTTATGCTTTGTGTCTAGATCTGTCTTTTCTCGGATATTCACATGGCTGACCCTTACTTGCCAGAAAGGCTATCTGTGATTAATCTATAGTAGCCATTCTCAAATCATTCCATCATAGTATTTTGTCCTTATTTATGTTCTTATAGCATTTATCTTGTCTCTTTATTTACTTACTTATATGGTCTTTCTCCTTCATCTTGAATATAAATTCTATAAGAGCAGGACTGTGTATATTCATGTATCCTATACCTCCAAAGCTTAAAATAGTTCCTAGAATGTAGTTTAATATAGTTGATACTCACCAAGTAATTGTAGATGAAATAAATGAATGTTTGAGTAGTGCTGGGTTGGGATATAAAGAAATAAAAGATGAAAGATTTTGTGAATGTTTCAAGGGATCATCCTATATCCCTGTTTCTTACCTGGCATAAGTGGAAACATTTCTTTTGAACAGGAACTAGATTATAATGGATCCACCTCTATGGAAGTATTGGATTTATCATCATTTTATACCCTGCCTATATCTTCTGCACTACTATGCAGAGATAAATATGGCTTCCTCCAGGTCAGCAACCCACAGAATTTGACAGATTTGTATCTTTGGCCTCTCCAAGTGTGCAGTTTCTTATAAGGTATCATTTAAATAATATCTTTCAGGAAAAACAAGGACATAAAGCAAAACTGAAATATTTGTCCTGAAAGTCACATGAGAAGCTCATGTCTTTAGATTTGCCTCATTCTTAAATACTTTGGGGATTTAAAATGAGAAGAAAGCTCACAGTTGCTCATCAGGAAACAATTTTGATATGCCCCTAATAATCCTTTTTAAAGGTTAAAGCAATGACTTTGTGATGTGGGACCATGACTCTACTTAGCTGGAAGGCAATACGCTGATTCCCATTACATCTGCATGAAGACTTCCCTTTCTGTGGGTTTCTAACTAAAAACTCACTCAATTCTGTTGTATCAAGTGGTTCCACAAAGTGAAATAAAAGGAAAAAATAATCACTGTGTAATACAGTCTTAGGTATTATTAAGGTACTGATAAAACTGATTAATCAATTTTATAAAATACTGTGAAAAACTTCTCAAATGTTTTCCAGTTCAAATGCTTTAAGAGTGAATACAGTTGACTGATTAGAATACATAGGCCAGGCCGGGCATGGTGGCTCAGCTTGTAATGCCAGCACTTTGAGAGGCTAGAGGATTGTCTGAGCTCAGAGGTTCAAGACCAGCCTGGGCAACTCGGTGAGACCTCGTCTCCACAATGATTTACAAAAGAACTAGCCAGGCATGGTGATGTGCATCTGTAGTTCCAGCTTCTTGAAAGGCTGAGGTGAAAGGATCACCTGAGCCCAGCAGGTGAAGGTTGCGGTGGCCATGAGCATGCCACTGCACTCCAGCCTGGGCGGCAAGAATGAGACTTCAACTCAAAAATTTAAAAAAATTTTAAAAAAGGAATACATAGGACAGAGACATTAGGTCAGTGGTGGTATTTGCTATTGTAACTATCTGATCTAGTCCTTGTATTGAAAATTTTGAAATTCTAAATCCTATCAATTTTATAATTTGCATTATTTTCCACCCTTCACCAATGAACTTGGTTCTTTTAGCCACTGGAATGCATGTTTCCTAAAATGGCTGGGATATAATAGGCTAACATCATTAAGAACAGCTAAAATTATGATTCTTGATTTTTTTCTACATAGGTACCAAATGTATTTTTGATTTAGAGAGACTGTTTTATTAACTCACAGAAAGTATAGGTGAAGATAAACATGATTGTTCTCTTTTTCCTTTTTACCTTCTTATGCTTAGTAATAATAACCCAAAATAAAGTCGCCCAGATATAGACACTGGCAAAATTCTAGTAAGGAGGGAAGCCATCAATCTTAAGATAAATGTGATGTGGACCATATCAGGATAATTGGGGATTGTCCTTTGCAAGTATGTTCTTGTCCTATTCCTACCTTAAATCTCGCATGGTAAAATGGCATTTAAGCTGTAGCAATTTTAAGCATGGTTGCTTCTTACAGATTCATTACACCAGCCTTTCAACAACTATAGTTTACTAAAATCATAATATGTACCAAGTCTTTATCTGAGTGTTAGGTGACATTTAAACCTTTATTAAGAGAACTGTGGTATCTCATCTTTAAAGTTTTCATAAGAAGCAACTGTACAGCTTTCTTGGTAATATGTTGTAGTGTACAGCTTCAATGTCAGAACATTTTTCTTCATAGTTCATCCTTCCTTTTCTTTTGTTGTGATTCACATAAGAGATAACAATTTTTTTAAAGTAACTCCAAGGTTAAATTTCCAAAGACATTTTTTTACTTTACTCAGGAGATTCAAACAGTAAGGAAAGCATATACAAACCATACAATTTGAGTCTATGAAACTCTTGTAAACCAATTATTACTCAGCTTCGTGGTCTAATATGACTATTTATATTTGATCATATTGATTTTAATCCCCAAATCTTCAGATTGGAGATCTGTCCATATGCAGAGTCATTGGTTTCCTTGATTTCAAAATCTCTCTCTGCCTCAGTTGAAAGTCTAATAATGGGATCCTTTGCTTGACCTGTGCAGAGAGTTTGTTTTCTACTATGTTGATTTGATTATTTTTCTAGCTTTTTTAGTTTTCTTGGTGGGTTATTATAGCAACAGTTCTTAGACTTTTGTTTTCTCCATGAAATAGCATAGAATTTCATTTTAATAAATATTTGTGAAACAAGTCTGTCATGGGAACCTTATTGAGTTTTGAGTATGTGGTATAAAATAACAGTCATGGCTAGAGAATTCTTAGTTTTCAGCAACACATACTGATTAACTCAAGCAGAAGGAAAATCTTGGTGAAGGATATTGAGAATTCCTATACTAAATGGACACTGGAGAGCTTGGCAAGAAATGTGGGCAGAAACGAATATTTATGCTGGACAAATAGCTAATGTGTCCAGTGCTCAAAGATCTTATAGACAAGTATGGGAGAGATACAATTACCAAGAAATAAAAAAAATCATCTATAATTATAATGTGATATGGTGCTTTTAAAAATATAAATTGCTGAAATAGAGAATGATAATGTGGGGGTGGGGATGGGGAAGGACACTGATGTTTAAGCTGAAGGGAAGGATGAATAGAAGCCTCCCAGTATGGTTGTTTTATTTATTTTTATTTTATTTTATTTTAAAGATGTGGGGTACAATTCAGGATTAGGTAGATCAGTGATTATCATATAAAGTTTGGGCTTCCCTTTGGCCCTCACTTCGCCTGATTTGAGATCAGGTACCCTTATTGATGTTATGTGCTACCCCCCACCCCCCCAGTGGTATCCCACTACTGCTAATCCCTTTCTTATAGTGTTAGGATTAATGTTCAGGGCCCGTTTTAGAGTGAGAACATGTGGTACTTGGTTCTTTGTTTCTGTGATAGGTCACTGACTACTATAGACTCTAAATCCATTCCAGTTGCTGCAAAGTCCATATTTTGTCCTTCTTTATGTCTGCATAATAATCCATTATGTATATGCACCACATTTTTAAAATCCAGTCTACTTTTGATGGGTTGCATGGCTGTTTTATTATTTAACTTGCACTTAAAGGGGATCTGACTGATGTCTAGGGAGTTAGGGGTGGGGATGAGGAACAGTGGTACTTAGGGGTATGCTCTACACAGAGGAAATAGTGCATGTAAATTCTTGAACACACACACACACACACACACAAACACAGGATATCTTTGACAGGTCAAAAGGAAGACACTGTGGCTGATGCAGAGTGAGTCAGAACAACAGGTCAGATGAAGTGAAGTTTGGGAGTTATGCTGGGGTCTGGTCATGCCAGACTTTGGAATCTATTTGAGGTGAAATTGGAAATTTTTAAGGGTTTTAACCAAGCCAGTGTATATTTATTATTTGTATTTATTAAAGTTATTTTTGACTGCAGTGTGGAAAATAGAGCAGAAGGAAGTAGACAGAGAGGCCATGTGTGGTGGCTTATTCCTGTAATCCCAGCACCTTGGGAGGCTTAGCTGGGAGGATCGCTTAAGGCCAGGAGTTAGAGACTAGCCAGAGCAAAATAGGGAGACCTCGTCTGTACAAAAAAAATTTTAAAAAATAGCTGGGTATGGTGGTCCACACCTGTAGTCCCAGCTACTTGAGAAGTTGAGGTGGAAGGATCTCCTGTGCAAGAGTCTGCAATGACCCTTGATCTTGCCACCATAGTCCAGCCTGGGTGATACAGTGAGACCCAGACTGGAAAAAAAGTAAAGAGAGAAGTAAAGAGGCTACTGCAAGAGTACACGTAACAATGACTTGTCACTGATGTCTTATATCAGCATGGTGGCAATGCAGAGGGAAGTGGTCAGATTTAGGATATAAATCGGTCAGGCTCGGTGGCTCAGCCTGTAATCCCAGCACTTTGGGAGGCCGAGACGAGTGGATTGCCTGAGTCCCTGGGTTTGATACCAGCCCGGGCAACTTGGGAAGACCTCATCTCTACATCAAAAAATTAGCTGGGCATGGTAATGTGCACCTGTAGTTTCGTCTACTTGGGAGGCTGAGGCAGAAGGATTGCCGGAGACCAGGGAATCGACGCGGAGGTGGCTGTGAGTGTGCCATTGCACTCTAGCCTGGGTGACAGAGTGAGAGACTTCAACTCAAAAAAGAAAAAAAGAAAAAACAGATATAAATGGGAGAATGGGAGTATCCAAGGAATTGTTGATGGACTACACATCCTATTATTAATAGAGGAAACTTCTGTTCTTGAATGGGAAACTTATGTGTGTGATATTTACATTTATATACTACTTTAGACTCTTTTGACTGCAAATAAAAAATTCATTAAAATTAGATTTAAAAAAGAATGTACTTGTAAATTACATTGGTTTATATGATTGGTAAATCTAAGGATGGATTAGGACTTAGGGAAAGCTGTGTTCAAGCTCCATAGATGATTTCTAAACTTTGTATCAATGTTTTATCTCATTGTCTGTCGTTTTCTAAAAGTGTGCTGTTTTCCTTTTTTCAAGTGTCAGTCAACATGATCTCAGGCCTCCCCAGGTTAAAAACATCAGAGAATCCAGTGAAATGTCCTCACACACATATAGTGTCTGAGAAGCACTCTGATAAGCCCTGCTTGGGCGTCATTCATGCAGAAGTGATCAAGCATCATGTCTAAAGCCTGGTGCATGTGCCTACTCCTAAGGAGGTGGCAGCTGTTGTCCTAACGGAGGTGTAGGGGAAAGCTTGCTGTGTATATCAAAACAAACAAATGAAACCATGGCAATCCACTGCAACTATATAGAATAACCTGTGAGAAAGACAAGAATAGTCCCTTGACATCCAGCATATGACCTAGACTGTAGTTAGATCTTAGTGTTCTTCTACTGAGCATAAACAATTTTGCAGAAATTAACGTCAGACAAGGCCATGCTCTGCCTATAATGGACTGAGAAAAAAACCCCAAAACACTGCATGGCTATTTGTGAACACAGGCAAAATATGCACATTGTCTAAGCTACAGAAATTACTCCCAAAGCCCTCTATCCTGGCTAAGATGAGTAATTGCTGCTTCTTTACCAATGACAAAGTTTACTTGGATCTAGTTTATTAAGATTTCTCATCAAAGAATTACCCTCACTTCCTAACTGCATACATTTTAGAGCCAGGCTCCACTTTCTTAAATCCTCATTCTTCAAGTTTCAGATCATTGTTCTATGCTATGTTTTTAGGTATAATTATCTTTCACATTATATCATCACATTTACTTCCTTTATGGAATTTGTGTCGATATCTAAGCTTCTTGTTTATTCATCTATTATTCTGTCTATGGCCTGTTTCCCCACTGGAATGTGAGTTTCACATGGGTAGGAATCTTTTTTGACACCTGCACAGCTCTATATCCCTAATACCTGTCTTGGGGGTAGGGATTTAGTAAGTTGTTCAAGAAATATTTATTGACTTTATGAAATTAAGGGTAAATAAAATGAATTTTGTAGCTGACAAATTAAATATAGATAATTATAACATTTTGGGAAATGCACAAGTAACTGTAAGCAATATACAAAAAATGGGAGTTCAGGGACTGAGGGCTCCTGGGGGGGTTATCAAAAGAGGCTTGAAAAGATGGTAGCATTTAGGCAGGACCTTGAATGATGGCTAGGATTTAATAAGTGGAATGAAGTAATGTCGAGTGAGAGGACTATTGTATGCTAAGCAAATCTCAAGAATAGTAATGGGTCTATTTTGGCTAGATCTTAGACTCCCCAAATGGAATTATAAAAATCAGACTTAGGAAGGTAAGTTGGTATCAGACTGCTCAGTTTGAAGGGAATGCTAAGACTAGATTCTGTGTTGCAAGTTAAGGGAAATCATTGACTTTGAGCAAAGGCATACCTCAACCAGAGTTGTTTCAGCAGGTGACATATGAAAGCATATACAATAGTTTGCAGAGGGAGGAAGTTGTTAGGAAAACAAGTTGGAGATTATTTCCTGGAACAATGCAGATGAAAAGCTGTGAGAATCTGAACTAGAGTGTTGGGGTAGGAATGGAAAGAAGATGATGAATACAAAGGTTAATTTAGAGATAAATCAAACACATAAGGTATTAAATATGATGCACTGGATTTTACTAGATATTTATTATTTTGCCTTAATAATTGCCTCTATATAAAACTTGCAGCTGGTACATATTAGCTCTTTTATTGAGAGAATCTGTGAAGTGGAAAATTACTTGATCTGGAAAGAGAGCAAGGGCTCTAACTGATTCTCAAATTTCAGAAAAAGAGAAACTTGAAATCAACAGAGTGCAGAGAAATACACTAGTAAGATCAATTGTAGAGAAATGTCTGTAGTAATGCAGGGTAAGCTGATCAGATGCACTTAATAATGGACCAGAGTTGGGGTTTATACTAGGACAGAATGTTACACTGTTCATAGAGCCAAGACAATGGCTGGTTATAATATTTCAACTTTTCTCATAAAAGCGTGATTTGGGGGTAAGAGCTTTAAAGTTCCATTTTGGTAGTTTTCACACTTGAGACAAATAATAGCAATATTGTTCAAGTGGAATCAATAATGATATGTTACTATTATCATTGCATATTATAATGTTTCATAATTCTCAGTTAATCAGTTATTGATGAGAAAATTCTAAGTAACTTTTGGGGGCAGCCTACACATAATCTTTTAATTTATACATTAAAAATTTCACTAAATCTTTTATTTATTTAAGTCATTACTTATGGGCCTAATTTTGAAAAGAATAGCTGTTGTTACAATAAACTATTCTGGTTGAATAAATATCTGCAGTATACATTTAAAATTTAATTTACTATTATGTCTATAATGATAAAAAGGTAGTGTTGAAATATAGCTAAATCCTAATTATATTATTCTCTATTTAATCTTTGATTTGGCTAGCACCTTAACATATTGAACTATTACTTGCTATTCTCAATCAGTATTTAATTCAAATGACTTTATCATCCATGCTTACATTTTAATCAGTTCTTGTTCCATGTTGGAGTACAGTTCAATTCTATTAAATAATTCACTTTGCCATTAAACTCACCTCTCGATGGTGTTGCCTGTTAAATATGGTGTTTTGGAGAAAATCCATATTACTGAACATTCACTAGTGACATGAATTATCTTCCGAAGATGGTGTTGTGATTCAATGCCATAAGTTATTTGGACAGCTCTTACGGTAACTCTGTTTTACTCTGCAACACCTCATAACTCACAGCTGTCAGCTGTAAAGGGTGGGAGGAAGTCTGCAGATCCTATGTGCCCTCTACCATTAGTCCTCTCTCTGTTCTTTCCTACGAGAGAAAAATGCTGTCCTAGTAATCACTGGTGAAATTTCCCTTGAACTTCATGACCCATGCTTAACCTCCTGAAAGAAGCGGAAAGATTTCGACCCTTTCAGTACGCAAGGTATTTATCTTCCAACTTTCTGTAGTAAACATTTATATTAAGATATCCTCACTTCTTCTTCATGTTCCCTTTGAGACAAATGACTTATTTGCCACTGATGAGGTAACTCAAGAATTGTTTAAGCATGTACTATGTCATTATGTTGTATTAGAAACAGCAGAGGGAAATATGAGAGTAACAATCTTCTGGTTAGTATGCAGAATTGGTACTATTCTCTGTCATTTCAGACAAATGCCAGAAGATGGCAGTCCTATTTGTTCAGGACTTTATGAATTTTGCAAGACCCATGAGTCCTCTTTGGTTTCAACATGATCATAGCTCGTGAAGAAACCCAGAAATTAGTTTTTGTTACTATAGAAACCAAATAGAATAACTTTTTTTTTATTTTTAAAGAAACAGTCTTAAAAATCAGATAAAAACAACAAACAAAGAGCGATAGAAAAACAGTGCTAAGGAAAACAAAGCTCTTGTTTTTTTCTGCTTATGACAGCGTTCTGAAATTCCTGAGTCTTTAGAAGTTATTTTGAATAGACAGTTTCTTTTTAAGTATTTAGTTTTAACAGAAATACATTTATCTTGACCTTTGAAATTTCCTGTTGCTTTAAAACAAATTACATTAATTTATATTGATGCAAGTGTAATAAATATACAAGTAGGCAGCCAAATTCATTTGTTTCAGTATAAGAACTAGATCAAGATATTTTTCTTGCTTTTTAGTTGAATATAAGAGATTTCAACACAGAAATAATCTAAAACAGCATGACATTTAGGAAAAAAATTGTTCTGCTGCTTCTTCCTCACAATCTTACCAATTTAGATAATTTTGCTGTTGTTTTTACTGAATTTATTTATTCTGTCATTTGTTACCAGGTATACTAATTATTTTTGACTACTCCAATCAATAGTTTCAAAAATCGCATTTCAAAAAGCACATTTAACATTAGGATAGGCATTCAAGCTACCTCTATTTAGGACTTGATGGAGTCTATGATTTATTATATTTTAATTTTATGTGAGACCTACTATATATAGTATATATTAGATAACTATATACTAGTATATAGTATATATGTATATATATATATCTATCTACTATACATAGTAGATATATATAGTAGTATACCACTATATATGTATTTCTTAAAAAGCATCATTTTTTCTTATCTTGGGAGTAAAAATTGTTTTTCCAAGAACAATGACAATTCTAGAGGAAGAGGTGCTCTGCAGGATAATCAAAAAGGACTAGTGCAAGCAAGCTGTGTAATTATTATGTCCTGCTTGACTCCTGGCCTCTAAAACCCTCCTTTAGCCTCACCTGGAATGTATAACCCTCTCCTATATATCCAAGACTCTAGGATCTATCATGCTCCAGGGCCTGAATTCATCTCAGCATTATCTAGCTAGGCATTTTTGCCCTTCCTAGTGGTGGACCTTGGACACCAGTCTGAATAACAAGGTTTTTGACTTTTCTTGACACCGACTTCCATTGTGTGTTTCTCTTGTATTAGTTGGACTCCCATCTCATACCTTCACCTTTGTTTAGGCAATCTCAGATCTCTGTTTCATAATACTAAGCCACTGCTTTATTCTAGCTACTGCTTTGCTGGAGAGCCAGGAAACCTGGCCTTGAACCCCAGCTGGATCACTAAGAGCCTGCTATCTGATGACTAATATCTGCTCTACCCACTGTGACTCTGCCTGTTCTTTGAGGTCTGTTTTCTTCCACACCTCTCTCCCCATAGCTCCTGAGACCTATGGCCCTAATTCTTTTCACTCATAGGCTCACCTAGACCCTTGCCTGCAGTGTGCGTGTCTGACTGATTCTTCCTACTGTACCTGCAATTTAACATATTCCTAGATTCTACCCACTACTCCTGTGCAGCACTCCTATCCACAATTTGGCTTTGTATCCTTATAATGGAAATGCTATATAACGGTGTGTTACTGGACATTTCTGCGCTCTTCTGTGACATCACATTGGCAGCTCAAATTTGGCCACATGAGGAGTATTTACCCATGTAAATTAGCAGGTATTACAAACCATCCACGCCCCACAGAAAGCAGGTGATGAAATACCAGACCACTCAGTACTCAACCTTTACATGTCCCACACAGTCCTTTCATTGAAAGTGGTCCCAGTGTTATTACAGATGGAGCTACAACCATTCACCTGGATGTTTAAGCCAGAACCTTAAGAACAATCTTTGTCATCCATGTGTCAAGAGCTCTTGACTGCTTTTTTTCCTTCTTTGCTGCCTTGTCTGTACTAAAGCAACCACTTCTTGATATCCTCCATACTTCATCTGCTTGAATCCATTTTCCACTCTAGCAAAGTAAGTTTTCTTTTTGCTTTTTAAAAAAAAATTTTATTTTAAAGATGTGGGGTACAATTCAGAGTTAGGTAAACAAATGTTCATTATGCAGTTACCCTTTTTGATGAGATATGCCCCCTACCCCAGCAGTTTCCCACTACTGCCAATCCCCAACACCCCTCCCTTGGCAGTTTTCCACTACTGCCAATCCCTTTCTTATAGTATTATGATAATTGTTCAAGGGCCGCTTGTAAGTGAGAACATGTGGTACTCGGTTCTTTGTTTCTGTGATAGATCACTCAGTATTATAGACTCTATGCCCATCCAAGTTGCTGCGAAGTTCATTTTGTCCTTATTTATGGCTGTGTAATATTCCATCATGTATATGTACCACATTAAAAAAAATCCAGTCCTCTTTCTATGGGCAGTACGGTTGGTTCCATGTTTTTGCTATTGTGAATAATGCTGCAATAAACATGCATGTGCAGGTATTTTTTAAATAGAGTGATTTGAGTTCCTCCACGTATATTCCCAGCAGGGGGATTACAGGGTTGTATGGAAGGTTGATTTTAAGATCTTTTAGGAATCGCCACACTGTTTTCCACAGAGGCTGTACTAGTTCACACTCCCACCAACAGTGTAGAAGTGTTTCCTTTTCCCCACATCCTTTCCAGCATTTGTTGTTTTTTGAGTTATTGCACATCCCATTCCCAATAGCCACACATACAAAGTGAAATACCTTGGCATCTCCCTAACCAGAGAAGTGAAAGACCTTTACAATGAAAACTACATAACACTGCTCAAAGAAATCAAAGAGGATACAAACAAATGGAAAAATAATCCATGCTCATGGAGTGGAAGAATCAACATTGTTAAGATGTCCGTCCTACCCGGGCAATCTACAAATTTAATGTAATACTCATTAAATTACCGGCAGCATTCCTCTCAGACCTGGAAAGGACAATACAGAAATTCATACAGGAACATAACCACAAATATCCAAAACAATTCTTAGCAAAAAACACAAAGCAGGAGGTACCATGCTACCAGACTTTAAACTTTATTATAAAGCTACAAAAATCAAAACAGTCTGGTATTGGTACAAGAACAGGCATATAGACCTAGGAACAGGATAGAGATTCCGGAAGAAAAACCTCAATTTCTCTACCAATTCATCTTCTACAAGATCTCCACCATCAACCACTGGGGAGAGGAGAACCTATTCAGTAAATGGTGCTGGGAAAACAAGTTGACCACGTGCAGAAGATTAAAACAAGACCCCCACCTATCACTATACACAAAAACCAACTCTAAATGGATCAAAGACCTAAACAAAAAACTTCAATTTATAACAACCTTAGAAAATGTAGGAGATACCCTTATGGAAATTGGAACTTGCAAACAATTACTGATCAAAACCCCAAGTGCCCATGCCATAAGAGATAAGATAGACAAGTGGGATCTCATCAAACTGACAAGCTTCTGCAAAGCCAAAGAAACCATCAAGAGGGCAGGGAGACAGTCCACAGAATGGGAAAAAATGTTTGCCAGCTGTGTATCTGACAAAGGTC
>CAUYQG010057685.1:0-16690 GCA_963574415.1 Tarsius wallacei
ACGCCCAGCTGATTTTTTGATTTATTGTAGAGATGAGGTCTCGCTTGCCCAGGCGGGTCTCGAACCCGCGGGCTCAGGCAATCCACTCACCTCAGCCTCCCAAAGGCGCGGGATTACAGGCTGAGCCACCGAGCCCGGCTTAGTCCCTAAATTTCAAAACTGGGAGACATTATTCAACAAAACACGAATAGTTATTATAAACAAAACAACAAAAAATCCTGTAGTCACATGTGTTTAGAAAATGGTGTGTCAAATAAAATTAGGCAGTTTTCTTTGCTGTAGCATGTCTCATAACTGGAATGATCTGGATCAAGCCTCTCACATTATAGTTCAAGAAACTGAGGTTCAAGTTTATCACAAATGACCCTCAAAGTCCTTCTAATGGCTTATATCACTTTGCTTCTTAGGCTACAGGACTCTGAAGAAGAAAGGAAATAACCCAACAAACCAGAGCTTGATGTTATAATAATTATAACAGCTGACATGTTAAGCACTTCTCATATATTTCCTAATTTAATCCTTACACTAGTCCTATTATACTTTACTATTAACACTTGTCTTAAAATTATTCCTGAGTAAATCAGCATTACTAAAAACAGCCCAGAGTGTTAAATTAATCAAGAAAGTCATAAAAATTTTAACAATTGGTCCTATGTTCCCATTTTCATTTTTTAAAAATTAGTCAGATACCATGCCCTGAACTTGCTTAAACATTTTGGTTTATTTCTAGAAGGTGTTTTAATTGCATGCTGATTGCTGCAGCATTCAGAATATAACATCCCAATGAATCTTGATTGACTGCCTTTCTAGTAGTCCTACAACTTTGTTCTATGGCTATCCTGGCAAAATTACAATCTATTTGTCCTTCTGAGGCTTTTATATTGACACATTGTGCTACTCGATTTTGCCTAAATCTTTTGTTAAAACTGCATCAAATGAGTTCTCCAGCAATAACTCATCTGTGCTACTGAAGTTTTCTCAATTCCATTAAAACTTAGGCTCTAGCTTTATCACAGCAAGAATTCACACCAGCTAATCTATAAACGTCTTATGATGACACACTTTTCTAGAAACATCTTACTGAAGTCTCAGTATGCTAATATTAGAGAAATTAATGTAACATAATGTCTTTAGTAGGACAGCTTTTCCACCAATGATTATATTTGCATAAGGGACATGATACTGTTGCTACCCTTACCTGGTGGCCCCCATACCGGTGAGCCAGTGGAATGGATCCAAGCACTACCTTTTCTCCACTTACAAGCTGGATAAAATCATCTGTTTTTGAGACAGATAAATCAAGATCCAAAATGTCTTCTAGAACTTCCTGAGTCAGGAAAACAAAATTTTACAAATCTAAGTAATCTTTTAGTAAGTTTTGAGAATAGTGACTTAATGGATGAAAATTAAAACAATAAGCCTCTTCTGAAAATACAACAGTATTTTTTCATAATATATGTACTATATTTCTATGATTATTCATGCTATTTTGGAAAAATTAATTATATTAGATGATTCTAAAAATTCTGTGGATTTCTTATGATACATGGTAAAATAATATTTTTCCTAACACATATTAAGGAATTAGAAAAAAGCAAATGTCCTATTTTTATCCCAAACACATTTACATCATGAGAGAATAATTTAGAACTTGTTATTAGAGACCATTAGATATGAGTTATCTAAGATAAGAATGTAATTCATTTCCCGCTTTTTTACAAAAGTAGATTTTTCTTATAAGATAACTTTACAACGAAACTGAGTATTATGCTCCAGGAATAAGTATGAAAAAGTGATTTCTACGAATGACATTTTCCGAGTATCTACATTTTAAACACAAAGATAGTCATTTATAAATAGACTAATAATATTAACTCTGAAAAAATTATCTTTTTACAAATATGTTAGGGAGTTAAATATTTGTGTTGTGAAAAAATAAAGTCTAACCTTTGAAACTGCTACAAGACGTACTCTTGATTTGAAGGGAGTTGGGAAGGCAATTGAAAAAATAGAGTTTTCCACTTTACGAACATAATTTTCTTTAACAAGATCAACTGGCAACACAGCTGATAAAAAAAAAAAACTCATCTTAATATCCTCATTCGTTGCATATACAGCATGAATATCCATTAGAAAGAGTGCAGTTCTTCAAGAAATTCAACTTAAGTCACTATTTCCCTCATATTTTGTTATCTAAAAGCAATTTTATCATTTTCAACACTATCTATCCAACACTCATATAGTGTAGTATATGGAAGTGTTCAAGAGAATAGAAAATGGAAAAAGTTAAAAACAACAAAACACACACCCTGTCTTCCAAGATTTGCACTTATGGGAGACATATAGTATGTGTGACATATTTATAAATAAGAATATTTTAAAATGGAGAAGAACTGTATTACAGCATTAGAATTATAGTATTATTCAATTCAATGGAGCCAAAATATATTAGGCATGTAATCACACGAATTCTGCCCTTAGAAAACTTACAATTAACTGAAGGAAACAGATACACAGTACGTATCAATAACTAAGACCAGGCAACACATTGTTTACTAGATGTTAAAACTGTTCTGGATCTCACAACATTTGATACATGCCTGCTCACAAGGCTAGAAGTTTAACAATAGTCTCTAAAGAAACAAACTGTTTCATAAAGTCCATGCACTAAAGCACATGTACCTCATTTTAAAAGCTGTAGAGGAAAGGAGAGCTTTGAATATGCTTTACTCAGACTGTATTTACTCTTATTTTACACACAATACTTAAACTCTTAATCTATTTTCTTAATCCAAAGCAATTAAAACAAAAAAAATAGAAGACAGGATGTATAAACTGCAAGACTAAGGGACACAAAAACCTAGAGATAGAGATTATATCCCCCATTCTCCGGACGGTGATTATATTGCCAAATTATTTACAAAACATAGTGGGAATCCAATTAAAATCCAAGTCGAATTTTTTTATTTTTAAGAAATAGACCATTTTAATGTGCAAATCTGGAAAAAATAGAATACATTTTCTTAAGTAAGAGAAACAACAGTTTGCTTATTATATTAACTATTAGAAGAACACAATAACTAAAAATGGTTATCCCCAAAAAGATAAGATCAACGGAATTCAATAAAAAGCTTAGAAACAACCCAAAGTTATAAAAAGAATCTCTTGTATAGTGAAAATGACATTTTAAATCAGTGGAGAAAGGTGGCAATAGGACGATTTGCTCAGCTCTCTGGAGTAACTCCAATTTATTCCATCAGGCCTATGTGAACTAAATATCAGTTATAACAGCAGTAAAAGTAATCTTCAAGTGAGTAATAAAAACAGGCAAATATGGACCATATTTAACCTTTTCTACATTTCCTTAAGTACATGGTGAATGAGGCAGTGTCCTGGGGGAATGTGTAGTCAACCAAAAAATGGATGATTTCAGTATTCACGGCAGAAAACCTGACAATATGATTAGGAATGGAAGATGAAATATATTTTCTTATTTTCTAGGAGAGCCTCTGTGTGGAACTAAATTATATAATTAGTGCACTCTCCTTTAAGGTGCTCAAACATTTTAGTAGAGCATGTGCAGTATATAATATTCCATTAGTAGTTACGACTTTGTACTTGATAGATGTACATTCTGGCAAGACAGCAGCTCAGTCAAAATGTGATCACATAGAACAAAAAAGGCTAACTGCTTCAGGGGTATCCAGCCCTCACCTTTGTGATGCTTTTACCAACTAATCAAAGACTGAAAACCCCAGAGAAAATTCCAAAAGCATATTAATGCTTTATCTTAACATCTCAGGAAATTAGTAATAAAAAAATTAAATTTTTTAGAATTCAGTTTTCCCTAAGAATATGAAATACATAAAACCTGAGAATCTTTGAGTGCGACTGTCTGAATCTTTTCTCTCAATCAATGTTCTTACCAGAGTTACCTTGACAATTCATTGGTCATTTATCTTATAACATCAGGATGAACTATTTTACACAGCACTGTGAACCAAGACATGATAATATATATAGTATATTTATAATCTCTTAGCCGGGCTCGGTGGCTCAGCCTGTAATCCCTTGAGGTGAGTGGATTGCCTGAGACCGCGGGTTCGAGACCCGCCTGGGCAACTTGGCGAGCCCTCATCTCTACAATAAGTCAAAAAATTAGCTGGGCGTCGTAACGCATGCCTGTAATTCCGGCTACTCGGAAGGCTGAGGCGGAAGGATCGCCCGAGTCCAGCAGGTCGAGGCTGCTGTGGCCGGGAGCGGCCACTGCACTCCAGTCTGGGTGACAGAGTGAGACTCCAACTTTAAAAAAAAAAAAAAATTCTAATCTCGTGTTGGTTATAAAATCTAGTCCTATCACAGATAAAAATTTTGAGTTGGGGGTCTCACTCTGTCACCCAGGCTAGAGGGCAGTGGCACAATCACCACTCACTGCAACCTCAACCTTCTGGGCTCAGGTGATCCTTCCGCCTCAGCCTCCTGAATAGCTGGGACTACAATAGGCATACACCACCACATCCGACTATTTTTTTTTTTTATTTTTGTAGATAAAGTCCTGCTGTGTTGCCTAGACTGGTCTCAAACCCTTGGGCTCAAGCAATCCTCTTGCCTCAGCTTCCCAAAGTACTAGGAATACAGGCATTGTGCCACTGCACCCAGCCAGATAATATGTTTTTAATAGTACTATCAATATGGCAAGAAAATGTCTTCAGGTGTAGCCAACTCTCCAACATTGAAATGACAACTTTGAAAATGCTTTCAATTACACACTTAGTCCATTTTGATCCATCCATATATTGTTTCATTTGTATAAGCACAGTTAAAGAAAAAAAAAGACCAAAGTTGTTTTCAGACTGTACAAATAAGTCTGTTATTTAACAGTTACCTGCACAGCTCAGACAATGGGTTTTTAATTTCCTAGACTCATGCTTGGCCTAGTTGGATCAAAAGAGCTACTTTTGAATTCTGCAAGTCCTATTGGTAGGTTATTGTTGTTCCTCAAGAGTTTAGCTATGCAATAATGTCAGAAGTCTTAAGCCTTAAGGAATTAATCTGTTTCCCCTACTTACCCTTGCCCTATTACAGCATATATCAAAAACAGGTTTTCTGTTTTAATCTGGCCAAGCAATGTCTAAATAAAAATGCCCTGACTGGCTCACACATCTAATCCCAGCACTGGGCAATATAGTGAGACCTCGTCTCTACAAAAAAACAAAAAACTACCTGGGTGTGTGGTGGCATGCACCCAGCTATTCCAGAGGCTGAGGCAGAAGGCCCACCGGAACCCAGGAGGTTAAGGCTGCAGTGAGCTGTAATCTTGCAACTGCACTCTAGCCTAGGTAACACCAGGTGAGAGGGTGAGACTTCAACTAAAAAAAAATGGCCTGACAAAATTGCATAGGGTTATATTTGCCAACTGTGTGAGCTTGAGTATTATACTTAAGATAATTATTTGACAATAAGGTATTTACCTATATCTCAGTTACTTTACCTGTACAAAGGGACAAATGATAAAATTTTAGTCATAGGATTGCCATGTACAATATGAGTGTTTATTGCTACACTCTACTTTGGAAAATTCTACCTGTTGGATGTATCTTAATAAACCTAATGTACATCAAGATAAACCACAGATGCAAATTAACTTTTACTTGTAAATTATTTTGCATGGTTTTACATACTATTCTTCTTGGAAAAACCATAAAATTAGTTTAATAGATTTCTTTATATAGCCTATGATACTTTTATTCAGTAAAATTCTACAGTTTAAAAATAAATATGAAAATGTGTGCAGCTGCAATGCATTATTTAATGCAATACGTGTGGTTCAGAAGAACAAGAAAAATCGTGTAACAGAGAATAGCAGTTAACTACTTGTGGTCAATTTCCTCATAGGAGTAAATTTTTTGAGGACTAAGTACATTTCCTTTATTTCCATATCTCTAATGCTTACCCTCTATCTCATTGGTTCTGTGTGTTTGAGTGCATGTGTTGAATGTTTAATTATATCATGAATTTCTGTTATAAATACACAGTCTCTAAGCACCAGGATAATAGTAATCTTGGCTGGGCACCGTGGCTCACACCTGTAATCCCAGCACTTTCAGAGGCCAAGGCAGCAGGATCGCTTGAGCCCAGGAGTTCCAGACCAGCCTGGACAACACAGCGAGACTCCCCATCTCTACAATTTTTTTTTTTTTTTTTAAATGAGCCGGGCTCCATGGTGCACCTGTAGTCCCAGCAACTTGGGAGGCTAAAGTGAGAGGATCACTTGAGCCCAGTAGTTTGAGACTGCAGTGAACTATGATCGTGCCACTGTATTCCAGCCCGCGCGACAGAGACCCTATCTCGCTCTAAGAAAGAAAACAAAAACGGTAGATCTGGCAGGAAAGGTCTTTCCAACCCATAGCACAGGAGTTCCAGACTGCAGTGAGCTATGATCGTGCCACTGTATTCCAGCCTGGGCGACAGAAAGAGACCCTATCACGCTCTAAGAAAGAAAGAAAACAAAAAACTGTAGATCTGGCTAAGGAAAGGTCTTTCCAACCCATATCGGGTACCAATCCTGATCCTGTAGTCTCCAACTTCTCTCGGGCGGGGTACCAGCAGGTTCAACATGGCCAAACAATTTCACGCAGCTCACTAAACCCAAGAGTGGAACTCACGTATCCAGGTGTGAGCAAGACCGTCAAACTATACCTATAAGGTGTTCAGAGGAGAGAGTCCAAAAGTCGAGAGACCGGGCTAATTTAGCTCCTGTTTCACAATAGTCCTGACCGTAGTTGGACCAGTTACTGGAAAGATGCAAAAGGTTGGCCCTTCCTTCAAGAACAGATTGCAAAAGGCTGTCAACCACGGCGTGGCAGATCATCCCCAAGAGAAGCAGACGCGGAAAACGGAGCCTCGGGATTGGGCCGCAGAACGGAAAGCCGGCTTGGGTCATATTTCTGCTTATATATGCGGAACTAAAGAGTTGGTGGCCCCAAGTGTGGCGCACTGTGCCCCTTCTTCCTAACAGCTGATCCTCCAAAGGTACATCTTTGCTGTGACTGCTGGCGCGACCGGGCGGCTCCGGGGAAGGAGTCAGGAGAGCAGCTCGCCGGGTGGGAGGTCCCGTTCGGTGTCCTCCGGGCCGGGCCTCCCCGCGGGCTGCCAGCTGCGGGCGCCGGGGGTTCCGCCGCGCTGATGGCTGGGCCGCTGGGAGGAGCGAGACAGGGAGGCCCGGGCGGGGCCAAGCGCTTCCTGTACCGGGTTTCCGGCTCCGGGTCCCGGGAGGAGGACCGCCGGGCCAGAGGCGGAGCTGCCGCCCTGCCGCCACTTTCAGACGCGGACCATGGCCTCGCGCTGCTGGCGGTGGCGGCGCGGCTGCTTCTGGAGGCCGGCGGCACAGAGCCCCGGGCCCGGCTCCCTGGGAGGTGCAGGGCCGCCCGGGCCGCGCGCCGCTGCCGACGTCCTCGCGCAGGTGAGGGTGGGAGGCGCGCGCCCGGCGGGGCGCAGAGGTCACGGCGCCAATGACAGCGGCGCTGCCGAATGAATGGGAGCCGGGAGCACGTGCGCCGGGGCACCGGGACGCAGGAGTCGCTCCTGGGTGGGACTCCGGGGGCGCCGGGCGCCTGGGGTGGGACCGACCCGCGTGCTTGTGTGAAGTGGGGGTGCCCAACGCGAGGGTGCAGAGCGGTGTCCGGGGACCAAGGGAGCGTTTGGGGAGGGGAGAAAGCGATGGGGAGAAACCCGGGAGCGGCGAGATTGTCCACTGGGGTGTGTTCAAAGGTGGAGCCTGGGGAGCTCCTGCAACTATGTACTTTCGTCTTGGAGGAAGACAGATCTCACCCGGAATGTTAGAGCAAAAGGTGCTCTGAGCTCTCGGATCACATTGGTCTTGGAATAGTCGGAAAAGGTCTTGTGGAGAATGCAGGGCTGGTGCTAGGGTGAACCGGACCATAGTCCTACAGCGGTGGCTCTGGAGGGAGCACATACCTGGATGGGGCTAGAAGGGCACTAGAAGGAGAAGAGGCCCAGGGATGTCGGAAGGAGAGAAATCTTGGAGTCGTTTTTTATTTGACCTGTGACTTATCGAAGTAAAGTCAGAATCTCAACAGTGGCCGTGCTTCTTTCAGATTCTCCCCTGCTGCCTTTGGATCCATTCTAATTTTCCTCCCTTTCCAGTCACTTTAGCCCCGTGAATGGACTTTGTGTGGCTCTGAGAGTCCTTCCGAACTTTCGAATGATTCTCAGTGTGCCTAGGGGTAGGCCCATTCTGTTAACATAACTGAAACCGAACTTGGGTTCTGCTTGTCGCTTACAAGCCAACTCCAGAGACAAGGATTGGTGAAAGGAAAACTGTTTTATTCAAGAGCTGACAACCTGAGGAGATGGCAGACTAATCTCTCAAAGACCATCTAAAGTCAGTACAAATTTCTGGCCCTTATTCTGCTAAGGGCAGGGGGAAGAGGACAGGATTGGGAAGCTTTTTTGTCCTTGGTTGAACGGTCAAGATGTTCCTTTAAATCTTTAACAAAGCATAGTTAGTGTACATATTCCCCCCTTTTCCCAGTAGACAGCTGCATACGTGTTCCTACATTATCTTTTCAGTGTTTCAAAGTTATTCTAGCCCATGCACAAGCGTGAACAGAGGCAAGAGCCCCCCTTCAGTCTAAAATGGAGTTGGTTTTGTTAGTCTTTTGCCATTTTGCTGTTAAATAACTGCAAAATCTATGGACTTGCTGTTTATTTGAATTTAGGACTCTTCAGTTTCATTCAGATTTGTTACACTTCATATGTTCATGTGCTCATACTCATCCAACACCATTTACCAGTATAACATATATAACATTTATAAATAAATACTTTGTATCAAAGTGGATGCATATCCCAAATTATCATCCAAAAAAGACATTTGGAGAAGGAGTGGCAGCTGGGCTACTAGACAGACTTGAGAGTAAAGAGAGAATAATATATGGAGAGCCAGGAGGTACATGGGAAAAAGCCTTAGAGGAAGGGAGACTTTGCTGGGATTCATTTCAGTACTGTCCTCGCCAGACTTCAGATATGTTTGTTTCCACAGATGAGGACATTATTGGAAGCGATGGATACATCCACCCTCTGATGCCACTAGATGCTTCTTTTCTGTGTGCTACTTTTTTTTTTAATTTCATGCCCACCAAGCAACCTTATCCATGGGAAGGATGCTTTTCTGGAGAGAATATGCCTTGGGCCTGCATGTTGCCCACATGACCACAGAAGGGACTCTGCCCATGAAACAAATGCCCTGTAATTCTGATTCATGTGGTAGTGATGTTATCGTGATAAATGAATACATTCGCATTCTGGTGTCAGCCTCAGGCATGTGTGTTTTGGTTACTTCAAATCTCTCAGGGCCTAATAGTCCCTGGCAATAAAGAACAACAATAATTACACCACGTCTGACTCTCCAACAGGGCCACTGCCTCCTGATATTTGTGCATTCTCCTGACTTCTCCATTAGTAGAATAAAAACCAGGTGCATGTGATTGTACCAAATCACTTGCCAATACGTCTTGATTTTTTACCCACACTTTCTCTTATTTTAAAAAGTAAATTCAGAGAGGGTATTTGAGGAAAACATAGAGAGCAAATCAGAACTGGAAAATGGTAGTGTTCTACAACTTTAGTCTCACAACTCTCTTGATACTTTACTGCTCTTCTGAGACCCTCTAACCTCACTTTGGAAAACATTGCTCTGAGGTACTCTTAAAGCAGAAAACGGCTTCATTGAATTGATACTGCATTAAAATGTATATTTGTATACTAAGCTCTGAGCTGAGAACTGTACATATACCCTCTAAGTTAATCTCAGCATCTCTCCATGAGTAGATAATATCAGAAAGATGTCACAAGGGAACATATGTGGAGACTTGAACCAAGATCTGTCTTCCAAAGACCATAGTACTGACAACTGTTAGGCTGCCTGGTAGTAAAGAGCTATGTAATGTTAACCTCTCACTCCAAGTTAGAGGACTATCACTAGGTTTCAAACTGAATAATTGTTGCTCTTCCATTAAGTTGTCTTTATTTATAAATATAATAAAATACTGAATTCATATGAATTTCCCATGGATACTGAAAAAAAATAGGTTGTCATATATGGTGAAAAGCTAAAGGGATGAATATCACTTTGTTGGGACATTTTAATTGCCTGGGATGTCACAAATGTTCTTATTGGTTTAATGAATACATAATACTATGGTAGTATGAATAGAACTTAGACTAACTTTTTTGGCCAGTACCTGGCAAAGTCAGCCATTATTGTCATTTTAATATGGCTAAAGCAATACATGTTTATTAGAGACAAATCAGAAAAGATATACCAAACAAAGAGATAAGACAAAATACATTCACAATCCTATTTATTCCACAATAACTACTTTTAACACCCAGGTTTATGTGCTTTCAAACTGTATTCTCTGTTTTGTGTGTGTGTAGATTTTTAGTGGTATCACGTAACACACAGTTCTGCAGGTGCTTTTCCCCTTTGATATGCTGTAAACATATCTGCATGTCAGTTTTTCAGACGACTTTTCTGAACCTTAAGTTCTCCAGCTGTAGTTGTAAAGATCAGAAAGCATGCTATAAGACTTTATTGCTAATGGAGTGAATTAATCTTGTTTTTACTATGAGCTAAATTTGTCCTTTTTGTCAAAATGCTTCATTGGAATATCCTATATAAGAGCCCTACAACCTTAAATCTGATTTTAAAATGTATTTTTTAATGCATTTATCCCTGAATTATTTAAGACTAGCAGTCTGTGTCTTTGAGTTCCCAAGGCCTGTCTCAATTTCTGGCTTATAATCGTTTTTATTAATTGTTGTACTTAATATGTGTTCCATCTCTGAATAATTTAGAAGCTCTCTACTGTTCTTTGACCTCTGATTAAGGTAATATCAAAATGTGCTGCTGAGGTTGGTTGGTTTTTTAACATTATTTATCCACAAGTACCATTGCCAAAGTATGTTTAGGAACAATAACTTGAAACAGGCAGTGTTGTGTACATGTAAACTTCTTCCTTAGTATTGAAATATTTTTCCTTCTCGCCATTTTGGATACTTTTGAGACCTTGATTATTTGTTTTAAATGGATTTAAGAATGTAATGCTAATTTTTAATATTCTCTGACCAATCTTAGTTAAATGGGAGGAAATTGTTTTAAAACTACTTTTCGAGTTTGGGAAGATAGATATGAGTATGGAAATTGGGTTTTTTTGAGGAGAGGGATAGATTATAGATGGTTTTTTTACTTTCTACTTTCTTTTTTACGTTTTCTGTAATGACAAGTATTTTTATAGTAAGGAAAGGAAACTTTTAAAATTATCCTTTTTCTAAAGTTTGCAATCTACCTATAAATGAGTGATTCAAAGATAAAGATTATATTTACTGTGAATTGGGGGGGTTTATTCAATGCTTCAAACAAGTTTTTTAGGAATGTTCTTACAAGTTTGTTGATACTTTTATTTTATAGATGCCCTATATTAATCTTGTGAAGCATTTAACATCTGCCTTTCCAAATGTGTATAGTATATCACGGTAAGTTTATAATTCATACCAAAACTACTAAAATTATTAATCATATTGCCAGTAAATTTCTGTTCTAAATCATAGTGGGCTAGGCCATCAGATTTTTATGTTATTTAACTAAATGCCACAATATCTGCTCTATGTGATCTCTGGCTTTTCAAAAAGTAATAATATGATGAATTTGAACTCTACCCAGAACACCAAGAACATAGTTTAGTTTTTCTTTGGTTTTGTAGGTTCTCAAGGTCCTGTTTATAAAAATGATCTAATGATCTGTCATTTAGCAAGACCGGAATTCTGTATGTTTCTCTAAATTATAATAACCTCTTCAGATTCACACTTATTTTCCAGCAAGCATTTGGGCTTAATTTTCTATCATCTGACTCCACTACATATATATGTATATTTAATACTTAAAAATGAAGTCATGTACATTTTTGCATATCCAGGTTTCATCACACAACCCCTGCAGTGTGCTGTTATAGTAAAACACGCAGTGGTGAGAAATACACCGACCCTTTCAAACTTGGTTGGAGAGATTTGAAAGGTCTGTATGAGGACATTAGAAAGGTAAGTGCTTTTGATTCTACTGTGAAATAGTGTTTTAGCTAATAAAACTCAGTGAAGTTTTTAGAATTATAAAAAGACAGTGCAGGCTTTTGGATATGTACAATGCCATTGGTGGGCGATACAGAGTATGTAACATGCTACTGTTCTGAAAGAGGTTTTCACAGAGTTGAGAAACTGAAAAAATGGTACAGGTAGCACAACTTGTGCAATGTGTTGTGACCAACCTTTTCTCTCTATAGCATCTCCTCCCAGGGACTCCTGCTGCTATCTTCCTTGTCTAATTCTGAATGTCATTCCAGACTGCCCCAAATATGGCTTTCTTCTTTCAACTCTTTTTCCCAAAAACTTTCAGTGGCCCCCAACCTCGCATAGATTCTAAAGTGCCTGGAAATGTTCACGTGCTCCTTGTCAGCTGCTTCTCCTTTTCAGGGTTCCCTACTTCTTCCTCAAGCTCCTGGTGCACTGACTCTCAAATTCTCAAGGCAGTGCCACTTCCTGTTTCATAGACAAAGTAGAGGCTGTGGAGGAAACACCCTCAGCTCCTGCACTGTCATCACCATTGACCAGCTTACCAGCTTATCTGTGCCTTCCCTACATGCTTTCTTCTTTCCTCCCACTCAAGGAAGTAACATCCCCTTCTTCTCTAGGGACAGTCCCTTTGCCTCTCTAAGTTTCATCCCCTTTGCCTTCTCCTCGGTTCCTCAGGACCTCCCCAGCAATGACCTCCCCTCTCCTTTATCTGTAAACTCTCTTTCACATTGTCTCTTTTGCATCCTTTTGAGGTGCTCTAGTTTCTTCATTTTTAAAAGACCCATCCCCTGACCTTGTACCTCACTCCTTCCCTTTCGTTATAGTATTCTCTGCCTGTCTCTCTTGCCTCTTCACGTTCAGTCCACCACTGTGCTATGGCTCTCTTTCTCGCCTCTCCTGAAACTGCTTTTGCCCAGGTCACTGGTAGCTTCCTTTTACTAAGTTCAATTGACACTTTCTGACTTTCCTCTTCCTTGACTTTTGAACTTCAGACACCTGAGCATTCCCCCTCTTTGAAACTCAGTTCCTTTGGCTTCCACGCTTTCCTCCCCCAGATCCTAAGGCCATTTTTTGGTTCATTTCCTCCACCCCACCCCTTTAATTTTGCCATTCCTTGGGGTTCTGTTGACCTCCTCTACTCTCTGTGTTGTTTATATATCTATTTCCATACTTATGTCTCCCAAGTTATGCCAAATTATACCTCTGCTCCAGATTTAATTATTTTTCCCATACCCATGTAGCTAGCTGCTTACCAGGCAACTCCCCGGAAAGTCTACAACAACCTCAAACTTAGCATAGCTGAGACTGCTTTTTCCCCACAAATTGTTTCTGTGGCCAGGCACAGTGGCTTATGCCTGTTATCTCAGTACTTTGGGAGGCTGAGGCAAGGGGATTGCCTGAGCCCAGGAGTTGCAGACCAGCAATGTGGTAAGACCTCATCTCTACAATAAATCAAAAAATTAGCCAGGCATGGTGGCATGCACCTGTAATCCCAGCTACTTGAAAGGCTGAGGTGGAAGGATTGCCTGAGCCCAGCAGGTTGAGGCTGCAGTGGCCATGAGCAGCATGCCAGTGCACTCCAATCTGGGCGAGAGGGTGAGATTCCAACTCAAAAAAAAAAAAGTTTTTTTTCTTCCTGATGTCCCTGTTCCTCAAAGGTACCACCCATGAGCCTGGGAAGGATCCTCTACTCGTTCCTCTCCAAGTCCTCCTAGTCTGTCTCTTGCCTTCAGACCCCACAACCATAGGCCAGGCCACTCTCATTCCTCTTGTCCTCTCATTCTTGTTCTTCTCCTCCCTATCTCTGCCCAGGCCAGAGATTCCCCGGTGACTGTGCTTTACCTCAGTAATAGCGCCATACTTGTCACACTCTGTTGCGTTAACTGCAACGATTGTTTTACTTCTCTCCATCTAGACTCTGAGCTCTTGTAGGCAAGAATTGTCATACTTATCTCTGTGACCTCTGTGTTTATTACAGTGCTTGGCACTGAATCAGTAATTTAGTGAATTAATGACAGGCCTGCTGTGTTGTCTTTACCTGCAGCTGGCTGAGGGTCCTTTCTTGGCTCCTGCTGCTTTCAGTGGATAAGCTCTGATTCAGACAAGCACATCCTAGAATGACAGATATAACACACATACATCCGTCACCTGGAAGGCTCTCCCCCTCTTTACAGTCAAAATCCTGCTAATCCTTCTGATCCCAGGTCATCACTTATTTCCTCCATAAAGTATTCGGTTTTTCTAGCCCACACTGATCTCTTCCTTCTCTGAACTTTTCATATAGTTAATATACAGCATTATTCAGGCTACCACCATATTAGTCATTGACTATTTATACTTGTAAAATTTTTGTTTCCCCAATTCAGTTGCAAGCACCTCACAATCAGGCAAACCAAATGAACCTTCAGAATGTCTTTTGCTAAATACCAAGCCAGATTGACTGACCCCTGCTTATTTTCCCTGGTCACCGTCTTACTGTCGCTAATGAACTGCTTTGCCTCCCTACCCAGGACACCCCCACATGTTTCATAGGCTCCCAATAACCACTGGCTCCCATCCTCCCCATTTTTCTCTTTCCTCCATCTTTCAAGCCGATAACCAACCCTTGTTCCTTTCGCTATCTAGATGTCATGAGTCCAGAGTCCCTGGGCCACCTAGTGCTTTCTTCTCTCTCCTGCTCTCTCTTGTAGTCATCTGGTGTCTGATGCTGTTAGTAGGGCAGGTGGCTGTACCTGCTGCAGCACTTGGGCCATGCAGGGCTAAGCCAGGCATTGTTTGTGTTCCAGCCTGCAGGACAGCCAAGTATGTGGCCTCACGACAGAGCTTTGGCCAACTGAGTGTTGAATTTATCTGTTAAAATGAATACACTGAAATCAGACCAAAGTTTTGTTAAAAAAAAAAAAAAAATCCTGTTGACTTTCTGTGCAAGTATGATGCCATTTTGACGCAGAAACTTTATTTCAGGAACTGATCATATCTACAACAGAACTTAAGGAAATGTCTGAGTACTACTTTGATGGAAAAGGAAAAGCCTTTCGACCAATTATTGTGGTGCTAATGGCCCGAGCATGTAATATTCATCATAATAACTCCCGGTGAGCTATTTCTTTTACTCTTCTGTCATTTTATATTTGGAAAGTCTTTCTTCTCAAGGTTATGTTTTGTTTCCCATTTAAGAAGTAGCATATATCTAAAAATTCGCTTTGTGATGTATAGATTCTAAGTTAGAGTCACTAAAATCACTCTGAAATCTAGTCTTCCTTTTCCAGACTTTAATGTCCATTTAAGAATAACTTTAGCTGCAAGTTAACATTTTAGAAAAATTTTAAGAGCCAAATTTAGTTTTCTTGTTAGGAAGTAACAAGTATACTAGGATGTGTAAATACATTTAATCTTTATACACATTGGGCAGTTAGTCCAAAGGTTGACTGTTCTAAAGTGATGAGGTGCACCTTTATTCTGGGCAACACACACCCAGCTGGGAGTGCCTACCTTCCTGTGACTTCCTGAATCATGCAGAAGAGAAATTTTTAAAGAAGATGTTTTGACGATTGATCCTCAACTCTTATGTTTTGAATATATGTAATGTTTTAAAATATTAAAACAGCTGCAACATTTTAATATTAAAGGAAGTCTTTTTATCAGGCACCCTCCCCCACCCCCCGAATTAGAATAAGGGCACTCAGAGAGACTACGTTAAAGAAAATCTTAAAATGAAAAAAAGATTTTCCTATTACCTCACCTAGCAATTTTCCTCATTCCTTCTTCCCCTTCACTCTTGTATTCGGACATTCAATATATTTAATTTGGCATTCTGCTTTACTTACTGCTGTTTTTTAATCTCTTTCCCACACTGCTGAAATGTCATCATAATTACATTATACAATCTATTGATGGGAATTCCAATAGGCCATAATGTACTAATGCATTTCCCTAGTGTTGAACATTTGTATTGTATTTCCTCTTCTCAGTAGATAATACCTTGATGAATACCCAAGATTTATTGGCACTGGATTTAATGATGCCTTAAGAATGATTGTCAGATACTGCTTCTTAGCGGATGCTCAAATCTGCCCTCCTTGCCTCACTGCTGGGCCCTTCCATGTCTAGCACATCACACTGTGCTCAGGGTTGACTTCCACTCACATTGGGCCTCTCAAAGAGCTCATAGTATATTTCGAGTAAGCAGTGAAATCCCTGGCAGTGACCTTTAACCATCATTAGGACCACTTTCACTCTACCCAGAAGGCAGAACAGCAGAAATGCTCCCTCTAGCCAGGTGTGGTGATTCACACCTGTAATCCCAGCACTTTGGGAGCCAAGGCAGGCAGATTGCTTGTGCCCAGGTGTTCACGAGCAGCCTGGACAACATAAAGAAACTTTGTCTCTTAAAAAAAAAAAAAAAAAAAAACCTTAAAGCCGGGCTCCGGTGATCCTTCCACCTCAGCCTTCCAAGTAGCAGGAACTACAGGCGTGCGCTACCACGCCCGGCTAATTTTTTTATTTATTGTAGAGATGAGGTCTTGCCAAGTTGCCCAGG
>CAUYQG010057688.1:0-21390 GCA_963574415.1 Tarsius wallacei
ATTAATGGTGATAAATATCTGTCTGGGGATGGGGAGACACCTCTTATCATCAAGGGTGCCTGAATGAAGCATTTTTGTATGCCTAACCCCTAACTGTACCCCATAATACCATAATAAAAAAAATTAAAAAAAAAAAAAAGAGATTAACCCAGGCTTGTTGTCTGGAAATATACAGGGATGGGGTAATTAATTAAAATAATTTACAATTATTTCATTTTTAGTTCATTTTTTCTGATTGTAATTATCTCTTAGCCCAAACATAGCCTGCCATTTAATTTTATTCTAATCTATTTGCAATATGTTTTTTTCTCAACACATTCATCAATGATTCTTTTTTCTTTATTCTAAAACTTTTCAGTTTTGCTATCCACATTGAGTTGATTTTCCATAGACTAAATGCTTTATTTGACTGACTGCTGGTCTGATTTTAATTTTGCTATTGTAGTCTTACCTTTTTATGCATGCTTTCTATAATTTGTTTGCCTTTTCAGGATACTTTATTTTTTTATATTAGCTTTTTTTTTTCGACTGTTGGATTCCATTTTATAAGGAAGATACTGTTTTATACTTTAAAAGACAACAAATATTTTATAAAAACTTATTTTATTACCCTCAACAATTAATTACTTTTGTTCTATTCTTCCTAAAATCTGCATAATGTCTTCCTCTTCCTTTTGTTCTGCAATACTTTTTATTTGTTTTCTCCTAATTGGTTGTTCTAGAAGAGATTATCTCAGCCTGTGAGACAGGTCTGTAAAGAGACAATGCAGTCATTAAAAACAAAATGAAATTATGTGCTTTGCAGCCACATAGATGAAGCTAGAGAGCATCATCCCAAGTTAACTGATTCAGAAACAAAACACTAAGAACCGCATGTTCTCTCTCATATGTGAGAGCTAAACATTCACAAAGATGGAAATAATAGACACTGGGGACACTAATAATGGGGAATGTAGAGAAGGGGGGTTAAGGTTCAGAAGCTACCTACTGGGCACAATGTTCACTCACTACCTGGGGAATGAATCACCTGAGACCCAATCCCCACCACTACACAATATGTACATGTAATGAACACGCACGTGTACTCCCTGAATCTAAGATTTAAAAAGAGAGAGAGAGAGACAATGCACACTCACAGCCCTGTGGGTGTTGACAAAATTCCTTTATGAACAGAAGCTACTAGCCAAATATGTGCAAGCATTCTACTGTATGTACTACACATTCAACCAACATAGATTAATAACATGACAGAGTTCGTAGTTGTTTGTACATGTATTGAGATTTGTACTTAGATCTATTTCTCTTTGCCTTAAATTTACACACTTTTCCTGTCTTGTACTTTCATTAGAACAAATTGTTATCAGGAATATTTTTCTGTAATGAAATGCACCTAGCCAATTATCTTCCTAAGCCCTTACGCTAAATAACCAACCCCCTCACCACACTCACTGTCACACATATACACATATTCAAATAGGCAAAGTTTTATTAGAATTTTACTTGGGGTGTAGAAGAAGTAATATTAATATTTGAATGTAAGAATCATTCTCTTGTGGTGGTATAAATCACTACCCAAATCTCAACTGACAAGGTTTTTCTGTTTAGTTATGAACTTGGGTCTAAGCAAAAATGCAGTCATTAGGGAAATTTCAAACACTCCATAACTTCTTTTAGACTGAGATGTTCACTTGTTTGGGAGGCAAAACTTTTTTCTCTAATTATTCTCCCTTTTCATTCTATTTCCTAGGACTTGGTGGTAGAAAACAGAAACAAATTCTAGCTATAATTGGGAAGTTTGCATCATGATCATTAGCTAGTATTATAAAACAACTTAGCTTTATAAAAAAATTATAATAGTACAACAATTTTATAAGTGTAAAGTAAGGAGCATTGGGATAAGCATAGCTTATAAATATTATTAGAAATATGAATAACGATGTGAAAATATTATGTGTATTATAATTTTAATTACAATTGTACCAAAAGAAGGCAAAACAAAAACTAACAAAAGAAAAATGGTCAAATATTTCTTGATCATTAACATAATTAGACGTGCATCTCTGAAAATAATGTAAATCAGGTAAATTTAACAAAATAATAAAAAGTTCAAAATAGTACATATGATAATATTTTTGAGCATTTATTTGAGTTATTATAGTGGAAATGTTGAAGCTGATAACAGAGCAGCCCACTCTTTCAGAAAAACAATTAAATAGATATAATATATAAATATTAGTTTTTAAAGAGAGTATTTGTTCTGGGGTATTTAAAGTTTCCAAGGTCATATTCTAAGAGAGCAGGAAATTGCACTGAAGAAAGCCTATATTTATGGCCACATTTTTTCCATTGGGGCTGTTTCTTCTTGAAAATGCAAAGCATAAGAATAAACAGAAAACGGGGTTATGGCAACTAATATTATGATTTAAGGCACCTAATCAATCAGGATTTGGGCAGAGAGGCAGTCAGGAGTTGGCCACAACTTGAGTTTTCTCACACATCCCTAAGGCAGAAAGGGCAAAGAGTAGCTTGAGCAAACTCTTTCCTCTACTGTTTTCATCTTGAAACAAAATGCTTTTCCGGAAACCTTCCCTTAGATAGCATTTCTTAGAATTGTGTCCCATGTTCACTCATAATCCCAGAGGAGTTTGAGTAATTGAACATGACAAGTTGGGAGTGGCTGTCATTCAGAAAAAGTATAGTTTCCTATCACTTTCTATTTCAACACAAATAATTGTATACAAACATTATTTACTGATGAGTTTTTTTGTTTGTTTCTACCATTTTTTTCTGTAAGCAAATTATTTTAGCATAATTGCTCCATGGGCATTTATTTTTAATACTGAAAATTCATTTCATACCACATAAAATAATTGGCATATGGTAGAAAAATCAGACCTTGAGTGTACATTGGTGAGGGGAAATAAATCAGAAAAATTCTTAACACCTTTAAAAACAAATCTCACAGCAGATACCTAATTAAATAGATTTATAGTTTAGATTTTACTGGAGACATAATATTTTTCAATGTTGATAAATTGAAGATTAATAGCTAGGGCAGAGCAATGTATAATGTTGAGTTCCAAAAAAAAAAAATGTAATGTTGTTCTAAATGGAACATTTTGTTTCTTCTTAAGCCATTACCACACTTTTGATTTCTTGGAATATCTGACTCACCATGCATTATGTTTGTACTCAATACATGGCTCTTCTTCCTGAAGTTAACCATCTGATTGCTTATTGGCATCAATAAGCAAACAAGCAACAAAAAAAGCAAGACTTGAGAGTGCTTGTAAAAGGTACTTCATCTGTGGAACATATTAGTCAGATTTCAAAAATGCTGTTAGAGAAAAATACCTTGATAACCAATAGTAATAGAAATATCTCTTTTTTTCTAGTCATTTGTAAACACATCTCCAAGAGAAATTGATCTATAACCTATTTATTGCCCGTTTCATTTGGTATTAATATATAGCTGTGTGTCCTTTAAACCTCACCTGATTTATTTGCAGTAGTACTCACTCTATAAAATACCTTTCTAGTATTGATATATTGGTACTTTTATTTCTTTAAAAACTAGTATATATACATATGTATATTTTATTGAAATTATGCTTTATTTCATTATATGTCCATTACACAATAAGGATACAATAAATATTTTATAGTATTAGGAGAACACACTTCACTCAATAGTTCAGATAATTCAATTTTTATTCACACACTAGTAATATTAATAAAGAATTAAAATATGCCAGAATAGATGAAGCTTAGCCTAAGAGAAAGATTATCAGTGTGATAATTATATAGTTTCATAAATAACATAATTTGGATTCTAACATTTTGCAAATCTTTGTTTAACTTGTAAAATTAAACAAAGCCATTTTATTGGAATTTATGATTCATTTCCCTTTTCTGAACTCTCTCTTTATAATTTTAACATCTTCAGAATAATAAAATTGGCTGGTTTCCAGGGAAAAAAAATGAAGAGTTTTAAGGTAAAGGCAAGTAACCGTAATTTATTGATTTTGTTTGGTTTGCAAATGTTCTAAGAGTAATATTTAGGTAATATGCATATGCAATCTATTGGCCTGTGATTAAAAATAGATCCTAATTTCCTACAAAATTGCTATAATGTCTTGTCATATGTTGGCATACTCATCATATCTCAAAGAATGTACAGATTTTCTCACATTTGAATATGAATCATACATCTGCTTTATTGCTGCCAAATGTCACCTGCTAGGAAAGTCTGATCATTACAAGGGTATCCTCTGAAACAAAACTCTGTCACTGAGTTCTTGATCGTTTGACCTCCTGGTCTTCTCTGCATATTTTGCTGAACACTATGACATCCCATAAAGAAAAAGCTGAACCATGTCACCTATTTATCTGAACCAGAGTCTTCACTTTCCACAGTTCCCAAAAGGAAGATCTTTTGTATCACCTCGGTAGTCTAATGCAGTATACTAATTATCTCCTAGTGACACTCATCAATATAACTAATTTCAGTCTATAATAATTCCCCTAAGTCAAGGGAATTCCCTAATAAAATGTTTTTATTGTCACATTTTGTCAGTGGTTTCACAGAAAAAAAAGATCTAGCATGATACAGTTATTCAGTGAGAATTTTAGTTCATACATCCAGCAATTTTAGTGAAGGTCACACATGAAAGTAGGAAAGAGATTTTTAACATCAGTCATTGGCTCTGTAGACACATGAGTTCTTCACAACATTTCAAGCTTTAAGATTAATGTTATCTCTTCATTTGGTAGGTACACAGCTTACTCTCAGAGGATTAGTTTTTTTATAGTAATCTGTCTTCCACTTTGAAAATTCCAGTTTATAAGATATATTTAAATTACTTGGTTTATTTTTATTAAATTAGTCATAATTCTTAATCTTGCTGAGGAAGAGAAACTTCTAATTTTGCTTCCGCAAAAATACTTAGTCATTTTCAATGTCAAGTATTGGTGTACTGCATATTAATTTTTCTTTAATACAAATGCATATTCTTGCAGATTTCTCCCCAACTTATTTTACTCTTTTCTTTTATCCATGACTTTTACCTAAGGTTTTACATGTCCTATATGCCTCAGGGTTTTGGCAGGTGTGCCTGACTCTTCTCAGCTGTGATCTAGCTTCTAGATTTCTTCGTTTAACCATTAAGCTTTCTTTACAGACTAACTGAAAGCTTTCAAATTTTTTCTTTGAATATTTTGCATACACATCATGCAAAGTTCCATGGTCTCTGTAATTGATATCTCCTTACTTTGTGGCCTTCTTAGCTCAACTGTATTCCCTTCTATTCTATTGTGCCTTAGGCTTTCTGTATGCCACTAAAAGATATGTTGATTTCTGGTCCCATTTATATCACGACTAGATCATATGATAGAAAGGGAACACTCTTCAGTCTCTGGCTAGATAACTTCTAAATAAATAGCCTCAATAAATATACTTTACATTTCCCAAATTATACCCTGGAAATAAAGAGACAAGAAACGGGCATTGGTATGCCTTCCAAAGTTATTTGGCTGTTTTTCTTTCCCTTCCCAACCTTATCCGGCCAAGTTCGATACCATTCTAATGGAGAAAAAGGAATGGCATAGAAACAAGCAGGCTTTTCTCTAGCACATGAATTATTAGTCTTTCCTTGCAAATCTTAGAAAATGAAGCTTACAAAAACGAACATGGCTGGAGACCTGGTTCTTGACATTTTTTTTTTATTCTAAATTTTATAATTTGAAGGTTGAATCTGTAGTTTGTTATTATTTATACAGTCAACTCAATTTGAATTTTTAAAACCTGTTTCAATAATAGTAATACCTATAAAATATTTTTAAAATCATAATTTATGCAATATTATTTTTAAATTTTTTTTATTTTAAAGATATGGGGTACAATACAGGGTTAGGTATACAAATGCTCATTATGCAGGTACCCTTGTTGATGAGGTGTTCCCTCTCCTCCCTGGGCAGATTCCCACTACTAACAATCCTACCCCTTACCCCCAGCAGTTTCCCGCTACTGTCAATTTTTTTTCTTATAGTATTATGATAATTGTTCAAGATTCACTTATGAGTGAGAACATGTGATACTCAGTTCTTTGTTTCTGTGAAAGATCACTCAGTATTATAGACTTTAAATCCATCCAGGTTGCTGTGAAGTTCATGATTTTGTTCTTCTTTATGGCTGTGCAATATTCCATCGTGTATATGTACCACATTTTTTTTTTTATCCAGACCTCTTACAACAGGCAGCACAGTTGGTTATATTCTTAAATGTGGTTATCAGCTTATGAGGTTGAAAATCCATTTTCTCTAGAACCCAACATATAAAACAAATATCAATAATTCCATATTTATACAAATAAATTGTTATATAAAGAAATATTTTGAAGATATGTCCTCACAGAATATTTCCAAGTTATTTATGCAGCTACTCTATCCTTCAAGTAGATGAGACATGTTCTCTGTTTCTCAAGTATGAGTTGCACATTATTACTTCTGTTCAAAGGGAGCAAATGGAAAGAGGAAAAAATATATTTACAGTGAAGAAATCTGACAAGCACCACCTCAACCAGGTGATTAAGTTTAGCATTAGCAGTAATAAGTAATTCTGATAGTGTTTACCCATGATATGTGATAAAATGACATTTTATCTGTGATCATCTCCAGCACATATAATCCCTATCTAATAATAAAAACATGAAACAAACCCTAATTGAAGAACATATACAAAAGTTTAATCTTGGAATGATGCTAACTCTATTCTATATATATGTATAAAGAAACAGAAAATTTGCATTGTCTTTATTAGGTCAACCCAACCTTATCCAAATGAAAGAAAATTAATGTAATTTGTTCCAAGCCTTTTTTACTTGAGGCTTGGAGAAGCTACTCAGTTTGTTTCTCGGGAACAAGGATAATATCATGGGTTCTGCAATATTTGAAAGAAAATTTGACATAGTGAACATTGGCACCAAGAAAAAGAAGAAAACAGAAAGAAAATAGTGTTGAAAATATTGGGAAAATGAAAGGATTTAAGAGAAAGAAGTTCCCCAAAAATAACATTTAAAAATAATAATGGATTCAGTGTTTAACATTGCTGAATGTCAGAATGTTTCTCGTTTTCATCAAACTGTCATCAAATTAGCAAACTGTCGCAAAGAGAATCATAAAAACATACTATGAAGGAAATTAAGCCCATATTTAATGCCCATATTATGGAATATGTGTTATACTTAGCAAAACAGCTCAGATCAGAAGTCTGTATGAAAAGAAGTGAAGAGAATAAATGTCAAGAGTAGTGAGCGTATCCAGGCAGATCTCAGCAAATACACAATTCATAAAGAAGAGCGCCTCATTATAAAGCAAAACATTTATATTTCTTATTTACAATAGTATATGTGGATTCTGAAGTGAACAAGGCACATGCAATTATTTTCAAGAAATAAAACAAGGTAAAGTTGTGTAAACAATTTTACAGGTGAGCTATACAAGAAGAAAGCAATTTGTTTCAATGGCAGAAAAGATGGAGAGGAACTTTTAGTTCCTATCGTCCTCCCCTCTTTCCAAGACTGTTCTACAGAAAATTCTGCAAATAGTTTGTTTAAATACACACACACACACACACACACACACACACACACACACACACACACATATTGACAGACTTAAAACAAAAATACTATCTTGGCCTTTTCAAATAATGATGCTGAAACAATTGGATATCTGTAGGCAAAAAGTAATTTTTTATCTGAACCTTGCATCATGTACACACATTAACTCATATACTTCATAAACTTAAATGCAAAATTTGCAACTATAAAACTTTAGGTAAAGCATTCTTCATTCTCAATGGCTTGACATAGATTTCCTAGACTTGTTACCAAAAGCATAATCAGTAAAGAAAAAAAGTCATCAAATTAAAGCATATTTCTCTGCAAATGACCTTGTTATGAGTATGATAAAACAAGCTATAAACTGGAAAAAATATTTACAAACCCCGTGTCCAACAAAGGTCTAGTATCTGGAATGTTCAAAGAACACTCAAACTCAATAGTAAAACAAACAAAAATCTCAAACAATTCTATTAGAATATGGACAAAACATGTGAAAAGGTTTCACTAAAGAGAATATATTAAGACAAATAAGCACATAAAAAATTTCAAAATTATTATGAATCATTATGTACATATCAGAATGACTAAAATGTAACAAATACTGTAAAGGATGATGATAAACTGGATCATTCACACATTGCTAATAGGAATGCAAAATGATAGTTTGTTTCTGAAAAACATGTTTGACAGTTTCTTTTAAAATTAAACATGCAATTATCTTATAATACAGCCATTGCACTTTTGGTATTCACTCTATTAAGAAATAAAAATGTACGTTCACACAATAATTAGTGCATGTATGTTTCAGCAGCTTTATTCATACTATGCAAAATAGGAAACAACACAGAGTTATTTAATGGGTAAGTGTTTAAACAAAAGATGGAAGATTCATACCATAGAATACTACTCAGCAATAAAAAGGAACAAACTATTGATACATGCAACAGCTTGGATGCATCATAAGGAAATAATGTTGAGTAAAAAGTCATCTCAAAAGGTTACATACTTTGCAATCTCATTTACATAACATTCTCGACTAAATATAGAAATTTAGAAAAGATTTGGGTTTCAAGGGATTAGAAATGGGGAAGGAAAGGTGAGGCTATAAAGGGAAAGCTGGGTCTTTGTGATTATGAAACTTTACTGTATCCTGATTTTGGTAGATACAGAAACCTAAATATCTAATAAAATTTCATATAAATAAATACATGCAATTCAAACAAATAATTACAATTAAAAATGAAGTAATTTGAATAAGATCAGTAGACTATATTAATGCCAATATTCTGGGTGTGATACTGTACTACAGTTTTGCAGATGTTATCAGGGAGGAAATTTGACAAGAGTACATAGCATCTATCTATATTATTTATTACAACTGCTTGTGAATCTGTAATTATTTCCAAATTAAAAGTGCATATATATGCATATACATATATAAGTATTTTACTATATATAGATATATAGATATACATAAATACATATATACACACACAAGAAAAGATCAGCAAGAAAAGATAAGCATTAACTTAGGGGTAAAATGAGAATCAGTGCTCTAAGCAGCATAATGAATTTTGAATTTTGGACCTGTGGCATCTAGCAAAAGTAGAAGAGTGCTAAATTAGGCTAAGGGTGTTAGCACACGTGATATCCTGGCAGGGAAAAAAAAAGTCAGTCTTTTTATGGAAGACACTATCTTAATTTAGCCTACCTAATTTTTCATAGATCAACCTAATCTGAACTCTTTATCAAAGAGCATAAAAAGGACTCTCAAAATAAGTTTGAGTCAGCTTATTACACAGAATTAGGAAAACTACCAGGTGGCCAGGCTAAAAATGCAACAGTGGAGGCCATAAAAACAGAGCTTAGATATAAGTTGCTTCACACTGTAAAGAAAATAAAGATTACACTTGAGTCCAAGGAATTTAAATTTCTGCTGAAATAAAAATCAACAGTCCTCAGATGACTACATCAGAGTCATTACATTTTATTATATAAACCTCCCAGTTTTCATCCAAAAATTACAGGATATACAAAAAAGGAGAAACAACAGAAATCTCTGACCCATACTACAAAAATAAGCATATGATTAATAGAAACTATCTTTAGTATTTCTGTATTTTTGATTTAGCAGACAAAACCTTTAAAGAAGTTATTATGAATATATTCAAATTTTTAATAATCTCATTTTTGTTAATAAACACAAAATATCTACAAAAATTGGGAACTATTAATAATGGATATTCTAGACCTTAAACAGTCAATAACTGTAATACAACTTTATTAGATGGGCTCAGTAGAAAACAAAAGATGTCCAAAAAATGAATAAATTGTTAGATACATTGATAGAAATGATCTGATACATAAGATAGATGAGAAAGAAAATTGACAGAAATGGGGACTCAAAGACTGGAGTGAAATATCAAGTGATGAAACATATGCAATTGGAATACTAGACGAGAGAAGGAAAAGAGACAGAAAGATTTTTTAAGAAAACGCTGGGTCGGGCTTGGTGGCTCAGCCCGTAATCCCAGCACTTTGGGAGGCTGAGGCTAGTGGATTGCCTGAGCCCACGACAACTTGGCGAGACCTCGTCTCTACAATAAGATAAAAAATATCTGGGCGTGGTAGCGCGCGTCTGTAGTTCCGGCTACTCGGAAGACTGAGGCAGAAGGGTCACCGGAGCCCAGCCGGTCAACGCTGGGGTGGCCGTGAGTGTGCGTGCCGCTGCATTCCAGCCCGGGCCAAGGAGTGAGACTCCAACTCAAAAAAAAAAAAAAGAAAAGAAAAGAAAAGAAAAGACTGAAGTTTTGGTTATGCAAGATGAGTAATTTTAGATATTTAATTTAAAGCAATGTAAATATAATCAGCAATACTGTATTATATACTACAATTTTTCTAAGATGGCAAATCTTAAGTGTTTTTACTACCAAAAAAAGTTAACTAGATGAGATGATGGATATATTAATTAGCTTAATTGTTGTGATTATTTCACAATATATGTCTATCAAAAAATCAAATAATACATCTCAAATATATAAATTTTTATTTGCCAATTATACTTAAATAAATAAATCTTATCAATTAAAATACTAAAACAAACAAACAATCAAATATCAGCCCAAAACTTCCAAATAAGGGGAGTGAAATGTATTTTGATGCAGCCTCACTGGCATAATAATTTTAAACAGCAAGCAAACCAAACATAATAGGGATTATAGTTTCAAGGAAATGAACTAGAAATGCTGGGGGAATAAATGGGGGCAGGAGAAAAATTGTTGTAACACCGAAAAAACACTAAGGAGGTCATAATCCAGAGTCATAGACCCACTGAAAGACTAAGATTCAATCATAAGATGATAAAACATTCCATTCTTCCACATCCTACTATCACACCAGGTCCCCAGTATAAAAACTGTGTTTACAGACCTGCAAGTCACAGATTATCTGCAAAGAAATATCTAAGAAAGTTCAAAGTCATGAGAGAAGGGGAAAAAAAACCCAAAAACATTAGAACAAAGTGAATCCTTTAGCAGCTATTTCTACAAGATACTTTAAGCACAGCTTAATTCCTAGCCATATCAACATATACCAAACATATACCCATACAAAATAATGATTCACCTCTTTTTTTTATTACCTGATTCAACATGTCCAGCTTTAAGCAAAAGATTGTAAAACATGCCGGAAGGCAAGAAAATACATAATATAAAGAAACAATCCAAACATTAAAACCAGATTCTGTTTTGACATAAAAGTTTCATGCAGGGATTTGACTCTAATAATGTGTTCAGGGAACTGATGAGAAAGGAGTCCACATACAAGAACAGACGGGTAGTGCAAACAAAGAGATAGAAACTTTAAGAAAGAACCAAAAGAAAATACTAGAAATTCAAAACATTGTAACAGAAATAAATAATGCTTTTAATGGACTTGTCAGTAGACTTGATACAAATAACAAAATAATTTATGATCCTGGAGTTTTAAAATATTTTATAGCAGTTTATATTTGTAGAAACGTTGCAAAGAGGACGCAAAGACTTTCTGTGATCCCAACTCCCAATTCCCCTTATTGTGAACATCTTGCAGTAGTATGCTATACTTTTCACAATTTAATAAACGAATATTGATATATTATTATGAATTAAAGTATATAACTTATTCAGATTTCCTCAGTTATCCTCTACTGTTTTTTTTTTTTCTTTCCCTTGTGTGTGCTTTTTAGGACCTATCCAGGATACTCCATTGCATTTTGTTGTTGGTATCAGTTTCTCAAACTTTCCTTGTTCCATTAGCCTTAACCATATTTTGCTGAATGTCATTCAAAAGGGATTTGTCTGATGTTTTTCTCATAATTAGACTGCTGGGGAATTCATTTTTGGGAGGGAAGTCACACAGGTAAAGTGTCATTTTCATTACAGAATATTGAGGATACATATTATTCATATTACTTTTCACGGTTAATGTTAACTTTGATGACCTGGTTAAGGTGATGTTCATCAGATTTTTGTATTGTATGTTTTTTCTCTTTCTGTCCGTACTTTACTCTTGAGGAAAAAGTAACTACTGACAGCCCTTAGAGATAAAGTAGCTACCTAAATTATTTGCAATTCTTTTGCATGAGTGGTTCCTTTATTCCTCTATACTTAATTAATTATTAAATCATCTGTTTATATAAGTATGAACTCGTGAATATTTTATTGTATATATTGGGTTATAATCCAATACTACTTGATTTATTTTGTTACTCTAATTAACCGAAATTTGATCACTGAATATTCCTTTGCTTAATTCCTTTGTCTCTTTAACATTCCTTCATCATTCTGTGAATTTTTTTTACCATTTTCTTAATTTCTGTGCTACAAGATGTTCTAAGTTCATTTTGTGCATTTCCTGCCCCAATACTAGAATCAGCCCTTTCTTCAAGGAGATCTGGTTCCTTTTGCTGAAGAATGGTGCTAGAAATCACAAAGATCTGAGTACAACACCTACTCACTCACTCATAAGTGGACCCTGAATATTTACCATAAAACTGTAAGAAAGGAACTGGCAGCAGTGGGACACTGCCAGGGTGGGGTGAGGGGCACATAACATCAATAAGGGAATACTGTATGATGACCACATATATGTACCTAACCCTGAATTGTACCCCACATTTTAAAAATAAAATAAAGAAACCAAGATCATGGAACTGGGTATCATTGTTTTTAGGCCCCCTCACCTGAAACACTACTTTGGTCTTAATGTCTGTATTCCTCCAAAATACATACATTAAAACCTAATCATCAAGGTGATAATATTAAGAAGTAGAGTTTTGGGAAGGTGATTAGGTTATGAAAAAAAGAGCTTTCATGACAGAATAGTCCCATATAAAAGGAACCCCATAGAGCTTACCTGAGGATCTCACTGTGTGATGACACAGAAAAAAGGTACCATCTATGAGCCAGAAAGTTCTCATTAGATAATGAATTTGTCAACACCTTGATCTTGGATATTCCTGCACTCATAACAGTGAGAAATATTTTTTGTTATCTATAAGCTACCCATTTTTTAATATACTTTTACAGCGGCCAAAACAGACTAAGACAGACAAAAAAAGTGCATACTAACAATTGTATATACATATACATATTTATAAATATCTCAATGTGTAAGCATTTGTATCTATATTAAGTTAAGCATGAGGTCATACTGATGTATCCAACTCCAAAATGCTGTCACATGGATCATCTTAGCCTTCTCTCTTTGTGTACTTATAAATGCCTACTTTAACAGTGAGAAGCCTGGTTTCCAACACCTGATATCTTCTTACATAGTTGTTCAGTTCCAGTATACCTGTATAACAATATAAGATTTGATAAGCCATACACCCATGGGAGACAACTTTGTTAGCTATAGCTGTAGTGCTTATGTTCAGTTCATTTTATGTTTAGTATTACATACTCTTCTCATGTCCAAATCTACTTGCTATGATGCTTTCCTACCAGCCAATTCAATTTTATTGATCTTTTTCAAAATATCAGGTTTGAATTTGTCACTCTTTCAAAATTTATTTTCTATTGGATTGCCAAAAGAAAACCAAAATCGTTTAGCTATGAGCCTAAGATCTTGGCAATTATAATTGCAGAAATCATGAAATGAAGATGGTATATATAAGAAAAGGCTAGCCATGAAACAGAAAAGATTGGATTGTTGAAACAAAAGCATTCTAAGGAGGTTGTGAATTATTTGGCACATGCAAAAAAACTACAAGTCATTCAGCATTGCAGCAACATATAATGTGAAAAAAAAAGTATAGTTTATTTTAGTTTGGCAAAGGCCAGATGGTAATCCTTTATATGCCATGTCAAGAAATTTGAGCTTCCTTCCATATGGAACTTCCTCTCATGGTTTTTAAGTTTCAGTTTATTGTATTATGATTTGTGGATTAGAAAATATAGTAGGAGAAAGAGGCTTGAGCAAATTAATCAAGAGATGATAACCGAATTGAATATAGCTGAATTGTTAAGTTGTCCCCCATTTCTCAATTTGTTTATAACATTTCTTTTTAAAATATTTTTATTTTAATGATGTAGGATACAATTCACAGTTAGGTATACAAATGGTCATTATACAGGTAAAGTTTGGGTCTCACTTTTGTCCCCGCTTCACCTGGTTTGAGATCAGGTACCTTATTGATGAAGCATGTTTCCCACCCCCGGCAGTTTCCCACTGCTGACAATCCCTCTCTTGTAGTATTATGATAATTGTTTGTTTAAGATATTTCCGTTTGAGTTACTGTGTATATTCCATCATTATACATTGCTCTGCGGTTTTCTAAAATGGTATCTCAATGGAAATCTTTTCTCTCTTACCCAGTTTTTAGAGATTTATAGACAGGGAATATCATTTCCCTCCTATAGTTGCCCACTACAATATTGATGATATAGCTAAAAACACACAATAGGTTTTTATTGATCAGTGAGTCATGGAGCAGACAAGACTGCAGACAATAAATCTGTATGCAAGTATAAGTTAATATAATTATTTTTGTTTGTTTTTTGTACTGACATGAACATTTTGTGTTATTTTTAAACCACTCTGAAATTGAAAGTGAATTGTTAAAATTAAAACTAAGGAAATAATACCTATCATTTCAATATTATTACAATAAAATGAGAAATAACAGTAGCAAGACTTACACAACAAACATTACCTTAAAGGATAATACTTTCCTGACTCTTTTTTTTTAGTTGGAGTTTCACTCTGTTACCCGGGCTGGAGTGCAGTGGCACACTCATGGCCACCTCAGCGTTGCTAGGCTCCAGCGAGCCTTCTGCCTCAGCCTTTCAAGTAGCCAGAATTACAGGTGCATGTTAACATGCCCGACTAATTTTTTATTTATCGTAGACACGAGGTCTCTCCAAGTTGCCCAGACTGGTCTCAGACCCGTCGGCTCAGGCAATCCACTTGCCTAGGTCTTGCAAAGTGCTGGAATTACAGGTTGAGCCACCAAGCCCGGCCCTGACTCTTTTAATCCAACTCTTTTAACATATATCTGTTTGTTATCTTTTTTGTGTCATAAGGTTTGTATATTATTATATATTGAGCTAGTATTCAAAATAGTAATAGTTTTGCAAAATATTATTGATTTAGGCTTATGACATTATATGTTCATAAATTATGAAATAAGTAACAGACCACTGGTCTGGGACCATGGGTTCTTTGTACTATTTTCAAGTTAGGTTGTAGCTGTCTACCAGTGGGTAATCTTAGTGTTCTTGAAATGACATGTTTATAACAGAAAAAGCTTAAAATAGAAGACTCTGCAATTTTTCTCTTATTTAAATATTCAATTATATTAATGCATAAAAACAGCAACTATTTTGCTCATTGAGGCAAAAGATTAGTAATATTTTTAAAGATTATCAATCAATTTTTAATATGAGTAATTCTAAGACCTCATTTAATGGGAGATTTACACCATCTAGAATTATAATACTGGATAAAATGTACATACTGAGAGTAAATTAATTTATGTATCAGAGCTTATTGAACTTTTCAACTTGCCTCATCTATTATAAATGTACATGATGAAGACAAAGAAAGACTCCATGGTAGAAGAATCTGAGTATATTAACAAATGTAAACATTTTTTCTTGCCACAAAATATTCTCCAAAGATTATTGGTTGACTCTTATTGAAGAGTCAATGTTAACTGAAATGTAATATTGGTAAGAGAATAGCAAAATAGAATTATAAATAGTTAAGAAAATAAAATTATAAAATAGTTTTTCATAATTATGTACAGATAGTTTGCACTAAAAGTTTTTTCTCATTAAAAACAAATTAAGCCTAATTTCTTTCTGAAAGTGGGTAAAATAAATTCACACCAGCTCTAGAAGTGTTGAAAATATCTTTTGAGATAGGATTGTAGTGCTGCTATTGGTTAATACTGATGCTTTGAAAAATACTAAAAAAAAAAAAAAAGATTAAGACAATATAAGAACAGAAACAGAATAATAAGGGAGTCTGTCTCTCTCACACTTTCACCCACACCTTACAGAATTGCCTGCATTACTATACAAAGTCAAATGCCATTGATTGGCTGTTCAAACAGCAAGCAATAAACTATTAGAGGGAGTAGAAGTCATATCATTTGTAAGTTGATCAAAAACAAAGAGTGAATTAACCATGTTGTCTCTAATTTTTGACCAATTCTACAACTTTTTTTTAGTGATACATGTCTTTGCTTTTTCCTCTATGCAGTTTCTATTTTACCCTTGACAAACAGTCTATTACACTTTGAGGGAGCCATTCTCCCTATTTGAAGTCCAATGGTCTTGTAGAATTGACATTGACTCCAACATCACCTTCAAATTTGAAACCAAGAGCTAGGTTTAAGGCAATAGAATCTTCTTGTTGGTCTAATTCATGCATCATTGCATGATCTAGTTTGGGCACCTACTATCAGACTCACCTTTTCATTAAAGCTGTTGGTAAAGCAAAATCTGTTTTCCACATGAATTGCTGAAAAAATAAGATGTAGGCTGGAACATTTGCAGCCAACTTCCTTCATGAGGTGATAATAACTTGTATATAAATGAAGAAAACACAGGAAAATAGCCCAGCTAGGGTTTCTGAATTAAAGAAAATGACTTTTGTATTTCTTTCTTTCTGTTTTCCTGTCTTCTCTCTCTCTCTCTCTCTCTCTCTCTCTCTCTCTCTCTCTTTCTCTCTTCCTTCCTTCCTTCCTTCCTTATTTCTTTCATCAATTCAAGTAAAGTAGTTTTACTGCTTTGCAAATAAAAACTCTTCACTAGCAATCTTTACATCACTGGTATTTATAGCTTCATATCTATCATTATTGGGTATAGTTTTCATCTGACTGATCCTGCTTTGATTTTGTTTATTGTCAAGTGTGTAAATTTCCCAAGGACCCTTAAGACACACTGTTATTGAGCACATAATAAAAAAATTCACAAACATATAGTATATGGTTACTCATAGATTTATGTATTTTTAAACTAATTTATCTTAGAATATATTAATAAAACATCAATTAAGCAATATAGCTTCAAGAAATTATTATAAATACCAGATAATTATCAGCACCTAAATTGGTTTGCTAATATATTTAAGTTTTATTATATTTAACCTAATTCAAAATTTAATATTTTATTCTAAAAAGTATTTTAAATTTATTATTTATTTCTGATATATATAAACTTGTTTGGTGAAAGACTACAGTTAATTGGAAGAATATTTAAAAAAAGAAAAAAATGCATACAATTTAGCTGGTGAAATATTAACATAAGTTTGCAGCCTTCAGAGGAATAACTCTGATTGATTTTCCAGCATTAAAAAATAGCATTTTTATTATAATATAGCATAAGTTGAGCTACAGCTAATTATATTGAAACTTCCTGCTATAGAGAAACTTTATTTAACATTGAACTAGAAATAGTATTTTAGTCCTGCTAAGACAAGATTTTGCCAGTATTTGAACTGCTGTAGGTTTTTCAGCTTCAAAGAAAACATGTCCTCTGCAACCCCTATCATGGCCTTTTCTTTGGGATGGAAAGAAACTGAGACACAAATATAAGGAATAGTTATAAGTTACTACTGAATAGCCTGAGGCTAAAAAAGCCAGTGCTAGACAAATTCCTATTATCTGCACTCTCTAAAAATAAGTATAAATGCAAAAGATTATTCATGCTTCTCATTTCAACAAGATTAAGGAGGTGAAGCTGACGGAGAGGAGGTCTTTAAAGGCAGTTTCAATTCAATGATGAAGCAGAAGTATGCCTTTGAATCGTGTCAATAAGTTTGAAGTACCAAAGAAATGGAATGTAAGTAATGCATTAAGACAGCCAGAAATAAAAAATGCAAGCGTTGTTATATGTTTTTCCTCATGTGTCAGGTGTTTCTTAAATTCTCAGGCACCATGGAAGTTTCTTGCTTAAAACCCTGATTTATGGGCTATTGTGAATGCAGTGACTCAGTATTTGTGGGGCAGAGGAATCTCAATGGTTGTTATGCACCCTCAGGAAATTCTTATTTTATTAACTACAAGCTTAGAGATGGTTGAGTCAGCTGGATTTCTCCGTTTTGTATGAACTTTACCTTAAACTTTTATGCAGCTCACACTCACACTCTGATACTCATGATCTGTCCTTTAGAAATCAAACTTTGCCTTCTGGACATCAACTAATGAAAATTAAAAGTTATTACATGACAAGGCTACCTACTAGGCAATAATTCTGCTTCAGCAGCCTCAACAGCTTTTTATCTGAACGTATAAAAGTACATTCAATATGTACTTGAATATTTCATTGCATTTCTCCCTTATTTAGTAAAATAATGGGAAAAATGAATACTGATGTTTGAGAAAAACACTGTACTTTAAAAAAGGTAAAAAGACTATACATTAAAATAGTGGCATTTAGCCTCATTCTGAATATTATATTATGTTCAAAAATAAAAATCAATGAAGAAAATACATGCTTGAAGTATATCTTTCATGTTGGTGTCTAGAAGACAGATATACTTGATGAATTTGAAAAGCGTTTCAGCTCTTGCATTAAAATAATTTTTTAAATTTTTAGATACTTTAATTCCATATGTCATTTTCTTCAAAAAATATAATGTCAGAAACTATATGATTGTCTGCATATTTAATATTGAAAAAATTTATTCAGATATTCACCCACTGGTCAAAAATATTTATTAAGTACATCTGTTTGAGAAGTGGAATATATTGTAGTAATAACACCCCCAAAAAGACCCAGTACTCAGACAACTTGCATTCTAATTAGAAAATGTGGATATTAAACAATTAATCATCTGAATAATTATCAGGTGATAATTCAAGTAATGAACAAAAAAACAACAACAAAATCCTGAGTAGGGTGTAGGCTACTTCATAATGAGACTGATTGGAAAAGAGAACTGAGAAAAGTGAGGAATGGAGTCATGTGGCTATTGAAGAAAACACACTTCAGGCATAAGAGCAATAGCTGTGAGACAGGCGCGTTCAAGCACAACTGAACAGCAAGGAAGACAGTGTGACTAAAGCAGGGTGAGTAGGAGAGTCTAGAAGAAGGCCAGGAAGTCAGAGAGGTCACAGGAAACCATATCACATGGCAACGGAATTTCCAAAGTGAAGGCACCAATTTTTATTATTCTGGACGAAATGGAAAGTCACTGGAAAATTTGGAGCAAAGTGCCAGTATTATAAATTAGATGTATTTTTTAAAGGATTTCTATGATGGCTGAGTAGAGAATAGCCTGTAGTTGTTCGAAGAAGGAGATACAGAGAACAATTATAAGAATATTGAAATAATTCATGCTAGAAGTAATGCTAACTTACATGAGAGGGGTTACAGTGAAGACTGGCGAAAAATTGCTGAATTCTAGATAATTTTTAATATTAGTTTTAAAAATTACTGAAGAATTTGATGTGCAGTGTGGAGACAGAAGAAAGACGCCTTCAACCAGGCAAGCATGGTGGCTAATGCCTATAATCTCAGAACTTTGGGATGCCAAGGCAAGAGGATTGCCTGAGCCTGGGAGTTTGAGACCAGCCTAGGCAATTTGGCGAGACTTTGTCTCTACAATAAATCAGAAAATTAGTTGGGCATGATGGTGCACGCCTGTAGTTCCAGCTCCTTGGAAGTTTGAGATGGAAGGATTGCCTGAGCCCAGCTGGTTGAGGCTGCAGTGGCACAAATGACTCTGACTCAAAAAAAAAAAAAGATGTGACTTGCAGACAGCACTCTCACTCTTTTCCTGCCCATTGTGCCCTTCACAAAGTATATTTCCTTTAATAAATCTACCTTTCTTAATTTAAAAAAAATGGGATATGTGAGATGTCTATTCAATACCCAAGTGGAATAACAATGGGATGAGTTGTTTTTCAGGGAAGAGGATAAGATAAAACTGTAATTTTATGATATAAAAACCCAGATAGTTAATGACAATAAAGGGAATATACAAGGATGGGTTCTATAATATTTTGATGTCCAGGAAATAAAAATATGGGAAGAAATTACCACAGAACAGAGAAAAATAAAAGAAAAACTGAGTTGAGAAAAAAATAATGATTTCTTAGCCATCAAAAGTATAGATCCTGAGGAGAAAGTCAAAAATGATGTTGAGGTTTCTAAGTAACTAGAATGCTGGAAATAACATTTTCCATGGCTTTGGTCAAAGGAGAGGAGAAACGTTTGTAGAATGCTTCTGCAGGACAAAAACAAATATAATATCGCTTCCTTTACACTCACGACATATTTTCTGTGATGTGTCAATACAACCTCACACACAGAACAGTTGTTGGTTATCAAAAACAGTTTGTTACAGTGTCCAGGCAGTAACTGTTCCTTGGATAACTTTAGGTCATAATTTATACAACAGATGGGCATCGTATTTTAGTTAATTGATATAAAGTTGAAATTTTGCACCTATTTCTTGTTTGTGTCCCATCCTCTTACCTTATTTTCCTTAGATCAGTTACATACATAGAATTATTGCTGATTATTCTGCTTTGGATTAGAATGCTATTGGTGGTAGTTTAGATATATAAGAACAGCAAGGAAATAAATATTTGCATTTTAAAATTCAAGCTTTTAAAGTAAAGAAAATTAATTATAAATTACAAATTAATTATATATCATATTTATAAATAAATTAATTATAAATTATACATTATAAATGATTTTAAATGTAATTTCTAAATTTTTGCTAATTTTAAAATGTTAATAACAGGTCATGAAATTTAACTGATAAATAAGTTATATGCTAATTGTGCTGTATTAGACTTTTTTTCTTTAGGTTAGTAATTGGTTCACTTATGTACTATAGGGTGGTACATTTTGATTCGAAAATAACCTAGATTAGAAAGCATCACTCCCAGCCGGGCTCGGTGGCTCAGCCTGTAATCCCGCACCTTGGGAGGCTGAGGTGAGTGGATTGCCTGAGCCTGAGGGTTCGAGACCCGCCTGGGCAACTTGGCGATACCTCATCTCTACAATAAACCAAAAAAATTAGCCGGGTGTGGTAGTGCGCGCCTGTAGTTCCAGCTACTTGGAAGGCTGAGGCGGAAGGATCGCGGGAACTCAGCAGTCGAGGCTGCGGTGGCCGGGAGCGCCCACTGCACTCTAGTCTGGGCGACAGAGTGAGACTCCAACTCAAAAAAAAAAAAAAAGAGGACCAAGTCTTTACACTCTGCAGAAAACAGCCATGGAATGCGGGTCACACTGTGGGAAGATGTGTGACATGGAACAAAGCA